>MU779541.1:10598-91300 GCA_026770625.1 Nicotiana glauca | reverse complement strand
CCACTCAACCATCCTGAATCCAAATCCTCAAACCATTAACCTCGAATCAACATGCATCGTCTCGAATCTTCATTTGAAGATTCGAGCAAAACTGGAACCTACCCCAATCAAGCCCAAACTCTCACCCTAGCACCTCCTGACCTCCCTCATGCCCAAACGACCCTTAGTTTGGTTCGAATCTAACCGAAAAGCGCTGAGCCCTAAAATGTCCGTATGAACCCTAAAAAATCCGAAAGGGGGCTTCCGTTTGAATTCGACAGGAGTTTGAGGTCTAACAGACCTTAATCTAGGTGTTCTCAACTGAGAACACCCCGATTAAGGTCCGTTTGGCCTCAAAATGTTCAAATACGAGTTGGTCCAGAGTCTTTTCGGATTTCTGAGCTTTCTCAAGGTATTTTCTTTTTCTTTCTTCTAGCTTTTTATTTGTTTGTTAGTTGTGTGATTATTTTTATATTTTCGATTTTTGCTAAAATTTTCTGTCCATCTTCAATAGACCCTTTATTTGGTCGATTTCTTCTGGGTGTGTTCGTTAAAGATATTTACTGGGATTGCACTATGTGTTTAATTTGTTTGAGATCGTCAAGTAATTGACTCATGTTTGNGCAAAGGCCCGGGGAGAATGTCTCGTCTAAATTCAATACCTGTTTTAAATAGCGATACTTTGGCATGGTAATTAATTAGGTCTCTTTATTTTACTATATTTAGAGACAAACAAAAAATAAAAAACTATAGATTACTTTAGGACATCCTTTAAAACAAATGAGATGAGCCTCGCCAAATAAAAATGAATAAATCACGGGGCCCTCAAATAAATGGTTATATAAAATTATTAGATTTCGGAATGAGCCGTCTAGTGAATTGCCCGGCCTTTCCAAAATAATAACGCGATAGACTCTTTAGGCGCGTATTTTAATAACATTACCTTCTTAAACTCGGGTGCACATTTATGTGACCAAAATTCAAATCTCAACGAAGCCGAAATGTGTTAAAGGCCACAGGCGTACTGGTACGGTGTGGTCCAAAGCACATTTTCACGACGTTGCGATTCTTATAAAATAATAATAATCACAAGCGGTTAAAAGTTAAAATTCGCACGTAGGTTTAACATGTATTAAAATCAGATAATTTAGCCAAATATAACAGTTGAGCGACCGTGCTAGAACCACGGAACTCGGGAATGCCTAACACCTTCTCCCGGGTTAACAGAATTCCTTACTTGGATTTCTGGTACGCAGACTGTTAAACAGAGTCATTCTTTTCCTCGACTCGGGATTCAACCGGTGACTTGGGACACCATAAATCTCCCAAGTGGCGACTCTGAATTAAATGAATAAATCCCGTTTCGATTGTCCTTTAATTGGAAAAACTCCCTTTACCACGCCCTTCGCGGGGCGCGGTAGCGCCAAAAGGAGGTGTGACAATATTTACTCAGCTGCAGATGTCGCACATGTGACTTGGGCTTCGCAAATGCAAAGCCCGAAAGTGCGAGAAAAACTTTGCAAATGCGAAACTCCCATATTTCTACTACCTTCCCAAATGCGAACAAAATGTTCGCAAATGCGAAACTTGAGGATCGCAAATGCGACCCATGTCTTCGCAAATGCGACCCATGTCTTCGCAAATGCGAAGAATCCCTCCCCAGACTTATTTCTCAAATGCGAAGGATATTTCGCAAAAGCGAAACCTGTGTGGCCCAACTTCTCTTCGCATTTGCAATGAGAAGCTCGCAAATGTGAACACCTCTAAGGTCACAATTGCAGTGCCTGATCTCGCAAATGTGATATCAGAGGCATGCAATAAGATCAGATACACCATCAATTTTTCCAAGTCAAATTTCACTTCGTAGCTTATTCAAAACTCACCCGGACCCTCGGGGCTCGAAACCAAAAGTGCACACTAGTCTAAAAATATCATACGAACTTGCTCGCGCGATCAAAATACTAAAATAATGCATAGAACTACGAATTGAACACCAAATCTTATAAATTTTTAAAGAAACTTTGAAGCTTCTAATTTCACAACCGGACGTCAGAATCGCGTCAAACCAACTCCGTTTCTCATCAAATTTCACAGACAAGTCATAAATATGGTATTGGACCTATATCGGATTCCGAAACTAAAATATGAACCCGATATTTAAAAACTCAAACCTTGATAAAATATTTTTATTTCATTAAGCTTTTAACTTTCAAATTGTGACAAAGTCCGATATCTCGGGCTAGGGACTTCCGAATTCAATTTCGGGCATACGCCCAAGTCCCAAATCACGATACGGATCCACTGGGACCGTCAAAATATAAATTCGGGGTCTGTTTATCAAAAATATTGACCGAAGTCAACTCAAATGAAGTTTTAGGCAAAATTTCATATTTTTAACGGTTTTTAACATAAAAGCTTTTCGGAAAGACGCCCAGACTGCACACGCAAATTGAGGAAGGCCTAAACATAATTTTAAAGGCTTCGAATCACAAAATTAGGCTTCAAAACATGAGATGACCTGTCGGGTCATCACAAAAATATTAGCTTTAACTAGTAAATGCATAATCTGAGCAGGTAATGAATCACAGATCCTAAGTATGAGATACAACAACATTTGTGAATTTGTAACTCTATTATTATTTCAATGTTTGAATTAGTTCATGTATACAAATTAAAGGGCATATACCCAAGAGTTGACTAACTAAAAAAGATAGCCAAGTGAATCACAATATCTCAAAATCTTCTCCTTTCCCAGCAGCTCTTGGGAGCACATGGATCTTTCGCAGGCTTAGGCATCTCGTGAAAGTCCATCATTAAGGTCCTTCTCTTTGCTTTGCTTTGCTATGCCAACCTATCGTCATATTTCCTTTTACTTGATTCAAAATTCAGTCTCGATCTCTTCTTCATCATTAATATTTCTTCTGTGCAATTCTTTGTTTCTGTTAATATCGTAGGAATGTTCTTGCTTTTGGCGTCAGAGTCACTATCCGTATTCTTGAAATCTTTGCCGCTCTTTCTCACAACTACATTGCAGTCAACTTTTGTTTTTGATTTCAGATTAACAGTAGTAGTATGCTGGTTCTTGTTTTGGGTGTCAGCGTTAATATCTATCTTCTTGAAACCCTTGCTGCTTTTCCTCATAACTCCGCTGCAGTCAACCTTTGTTGCTGATTTCAGATTAACAGTAAGTCTGCATATTATTCTTGCTTTGGGCGTCAACGTTAATATCCGTCTTCTTGATCAAACTTTTCCACTCTTCCTCATAACTCCGCTGCTATTGACTTTTATTGCCGGTTTCAGATTAACAGTAGTAGTACTAGCAGTAGGCTGCAGGTTGTTGCTTTGGGTCTGATATGTTCCTTCTTGATCACCATGATCATCTAATTTTTGTGTTGTTTGTGGGCAGCTTGATTTTCGTTGAACCACCACTACAACTCTTGGACATTGCTCTTACTCTTGTATTCATGTGAGTGTTGGCGTCGCTAGTATATTTCTCGTTAAAACTTGGTTCTTTTGTTGTTATACGATAGAGTTGGACTTTTCATTTCTTTCTGATGTTTTCCAAAAACAGGACTCTTTTCACGAACAATTGCTTCCATCTTCTCTACTTCGATGGAAGAATCATCTTCATCAGATTCATATTCTTGAGCTGATATTTCTGGATTCATCAATCACTTTATTATATTATTCTTGTGCTTTTTAAATTTTGTCGGATACTTCCATTCACTCACCATTATAGCTGCTTGAATCAACTAAAAAACATCATCCGAAATATCACCCTAAAAAAATTTCCGTAGAGAGAATAAGGTACTTGCTTTCCTAGGTCGTGCCTCTCTAATTTGTTTACTATGGAGTATCCTAATCCCTTTCTAACTAGATTACCACAAATTTTCACTTCCAAACAGAATACCTTTTCCTATCCCAAATAGGATTGCCAAAAGTATTGAAAACTTCCGCCAAAAGCAACACGTATGGAAAGTTGACTTGGAAATATTTTTTTTCTTTTTCATTTTGAAAATTGTTATAAAACAATAAAAGAAGAAAAAGAGTATTGTAGACAAAGATAGAGAGAGAATTTTTGTTAATTTTTGGATGAATTACAATGGAATATAATCCCCTCTATTTATAGGAAAAAAGTGACTTAACCACCAAGTAATAAACCCTAAGATCTCTCTAAAATATAGACACACCATAAATAAAATAGTATTTATAATATCCCCCCTCCCTTGAATGTCTATTCAATAGGTAATGTGTATCGTTAAAACCTTAATCAAAATAAAACCTAGTGGAAACAAAAATTTAGATAAGGAAAAAGAGTACACATATCTAGTGACAATCCCCAATGGTGCACGCCCACACGCCCACACGCCCACACGCCCGTCACCTAGTAAGTGTATCACCTCAAAGTAGTAAAACGGTGTAAAATCTGGGGTTTCATACTCTCAGGACTAGATTTACAATCATTACTTTCCTCAAACCGGTCAAATTCCTAATTCGCGATGCCCTTGCCTCTCGAACCGTTCTCCAAATGCCTCGAATCTAGCCACAAATAATTCGATACAATCAACACAAGCTAAATTAATCCATCCCATAAGAAAATGCTAAGCTTTAGGTTAAAAGTTAAAAAGTCAACTCAAAGCTGGATCCCGGGCCCACATCTCAAAATCTGACCAAAGTCACAAAATCCGATAACCCATTCGATTACGAGACTAACCATACTAGTTTTCCTCAATTCCGACTTCGAATCTGCTTTCAAATCCCAAAAGTTCATTTTATGAAACTCCACAAATTTTCCCCAAATTTCATCCCAGATTACTAATCAAATGATGAAACCAATGATATATTCATGATTATTGGCCAAAATGGAGTTAGTATTACTTACCCCAATGATTTTCTTGAAAAACTCTCGAAAATTCGCCTCAATCCGAGCTCCCAAAGTCCAAGATGTGAAATAAAATCCCTAAACCTCGCTTATATAGTCCCCTCTGAACTTCCATTCCGCAATCCGCGTATTTTGGCCGCACATGCCTCACCGCGGTTCGCGTAATTCCATTGTGGCCGCATACCTGACCCCTTCCCTTCCCGCGGTCCGCGAACTTACCACCGTAACCGCATTTCTTCTACCGCGGTCCGTGAAATCCACCTGGTGTCCGCGCCTCCAAGATTCAAAATCTGCAATTTTCCAACATCAGATATCAGATATTTCCAACTTCCAAAGCCAACTAGTGGCCCAATAACAACCCGAAACTCGCCCGAGGCCCTCGGGACCTCGACCAAACATACCAACACATCCCATAACATCATTCAAACTTAGTCGAATATTCGAATCCCTCAAAACAACATCAAAATGCCAAATTACACTCGGATTCAAACCTAAGAACTTCCACATTTTCAAATTCTACAAATGATGCGAGAACCTAACAATTCACCTCCGAATGACCCAAAATTTCGTACACATATCACAAAATGACACTACAAACCTACTTCAACTTTAGAAATTTCATTCCTACCCAGATATCAAAATTTCCACTGCCGACCAAAAAATACCAAATTTCCAATTTTGCCAATTCAAGTTTAAATCTACCACGGACCTCCAAATCACATTCCGGACGCGCCCCTATGTCCAAAATCACCTTATAGAGCTATTTGAACCATCGAAATTCACATCCAAGATCGTTTACACATCCGATTGACTTTTCTAACTTAAACTTCTAAATAGGAGACTAAGTGCCACATTCCACTCCAAAACCACCTCGGACCCGAATGAACCAACACGATATGATAAAACACAACCGAGGAACACAAAAGTAAGTAGAAATGGGGGAAACAAGGCTATAACTCAGGAAACGACCGGCCAGGTCATTGCAAGATCACTTGCCTCCTTATTATGATCATATAGATCATTTGCTCATCTTCTTTATCAAGAATTTTATTTGAAACCGATTTATCTATGCACTTTAAGAGTAATATAGACTTTGTCCTTCTAGGAATTACTCTAATAGGAGCATTTTCAGTGAGAATACAGTTAATTTCCTTGGGTCAGTGAATGCGTTTGTCATGCTTTGCAAATATATTGGAGATGAATTATATTTCTATGGAGAGCTTCAAGTTCATGTTATCGTACAAATGATAACTAATTCCATGTAACTTTTTCTCAAATATTTATCATGTCTCCCCCTCATATTAGAAAAAATAACTTTGTCACGATCCAAAATCCGTTAAAGGTCGTGATGGCGCCGGACACCACTGTCAGGCAAGCCAACACTAAGTACTTAATTAAATTCTCATTTTAATATTTTCAAAATCATAAATTTCCTTCAATTTAACTAGTAAAAAGATAAACTTTATAGAATAATTATTACTTACTGCGTTCCAGTTTATGTGAACCTATTTTCTTTTTGGTCCATTCCAAAAAGAATGACCCCTTTCTAAATTTAAAAATAATTTACCTTAAACTTGCAATTCTACCCTTAATGAGAAGGTTTTATAACCACATGGATACTCTGGATCCTTTTGACTTGTTTAGGACCACAAATTCTAAAAATCTTTTTTTTTTTAAAATTATGTGCCCAGTCAAATAGGTTCACATAAATTGGAATGGAGTAAGTAATATTTTCAAATCATAATACTATATATCTCATAATCATCCCAAAACCTGGTGTCACAAGTGAATGGGCATTTACTAGGAATTTAAAATACAATAAATAACCATCTGGAATACAAATTTAGACAAAAAAGAATATACAAGTACTCTGAAGGAGATTCTGCTGGCTGCGTATTGTCTCATATGATGCAGCTCACCTAAGTCCCCATATCAACCACACAGCTGTGCCCATACGACGACTGAACACACATGTGCCTGTACAACAAAATGTACAACAAGTGCAGTATGAGTACGAAAACAACACTTACACAGTAAGTATCCAAGCTAACCTCGATGAATTAGTAATGAGAGGTCGACTCCGACACTTATTAGTGGTCCAATAATATGATAATATGCAATTCTAATTAAGCATGATATACAATAATAAGACTTAGAACAAGAAATAACTGAACATGTCTTCCCCATATTTAAGATCTAAATCACTTCCTTCCTTTAAAACACATGATCACACAAACACTGAATTTATACCAATCATAAAAGGAACTTATAGTTCTATTATCACACACGAATTCCTCCGAGGACATTCGGCCCGATCCAACATAAATGTAAACTGTGCATTGCCGAGGGTCAAACAGCGCAAACCATAGATTCATCTATTACCCCGATCATGAATCATACATGCGATATTGTCAAATATAAATTTAAGGAATTACCCCGCTCACGGATCATACTTGCGACGCGGTAACACAAAGATTTCTTAAGTTATTATAGTATTCTTCTATTCTTTTCAAATACGAAGTTCAAATGAAAACTTTTAAGATCCCAACTTTTTCTCAATTTCAATTCCTTTCAAATATTTAATAAGCATACTCAATATCTCTCCCTCTCAAGGCAAACAATAAATATAAATCAATAAAAATATCAACAAGACATGATGTAAGCCTAAAACTACCTGGACATAGGCATCACTAATAGTACGTACGGACTCTCATCCTCGTGCATACATAGTCCCCACAAATAGAAGCATATATTAATTTAGTTCACATATGGGGTTAATTCCCTCTTATATGGTTAGAAAGAAGACTTACCTTACTCCACAACCAAATTCAAGATTTCAATAAACCTTTGCTTCGTGAATTCGTGCCTGAAAGCCTCAAATCTAGTCACAAACAATTCGAAATACTCAATACAAATTGTAAGATTTAATTCCATATGAATTTACTAATTTCCGAATTATAATTTGAAATTTATATAAAAATATTGACAGTGGGACTCACGTCTCGAATCCCCGAAAATCTCACAAAATTCGAACATCCGTTCCGATACGAGTTCAACCATGTCGGATTGGCTTTCAAATCCTAAATTTTTATTTTTGGAAGATTTTACAAAAAATTCAATTTCTTCCACCTAAATCCGAAATAATTGATGAATATGGACATGGATTTATGAAATATAATTACTTTCGGATATAGAACACTTACCCGAGTCGAAGTCGTAAAAAGTCCCTTTGGAATTGCCCAAATCCGAGACTCAAAATTCAAAAATGAGTAAAAATGGCTAAGTCCCATTTTTAAGCATTCTGCCCAGGCAAGTCGTGTGTGTGAAACGCGACTTCGCCTGATTTTCAGGCAAATATGAACTGCTACTAGCCTTTAGTCAACCAATCATAACTTTTTGTAAAAATGTCCAAATGATATATAATTTAAGTTTATGGAAAATAGAATCAAAGGACTTGAACTTTCATGTTTTGATAATTTTCAGATTCCTTATAGATTTCGAGATATAAGCTTCCAAAATCGGCTCCACACATCAGAAATTTCTGGCGAAACTGCTTTACCAGCCTTTATTCAGTCGATCATAACTTTCATTTAAAATGTCCAAATAATGAATGGTTTAGCTTTTTAGAAACTAGAATTAAAGGTATACAACTTTCATGTTTTGATAATTTCCATTTTCCTTATAGATTTAGAGATATAAGATGCCAAAGTCAGCTCTGGGATTGCACCAATTGCTGTCCAAAAACAACTTCTACAGCAGAAAAATTCAGCAACTCCTTTTGTCCGAAATCCATTCCGTTAACCTTTCGAAATCTACCCGAGGCTCTCGGGAGCTTAATCAATTATACCAACATGTCCCAAAATATAATAAGAACTTAATCAAGACTTCAAACCATGTCAAACAATGCCGAAATTACGAATCGTGCATCGAATCAAATTATGAGTTCTCAAATCTTTCAACATCTATATTTTGCGCAGAAAATATCAAATCAATCCGGAATAACTTTAAAATTTTCACAGGAGTCATAAATTATATAAATGGATCTATTTCAATTTTCAAAATCGGATTCTGACCCCCGATATAAAAAAGTCTACTCCCTAAACTTTCCATAAATCTTCTATTTTTCAACTTTCGCCAAAATACGCCGAATTATCCTACGGACTTCCAAATCCAAATCCGAACATGATCCTAAGTACAAATTACCATATGAATCTATTGGAATAGTCAAAATTCTATTCTGGGGTCGTTTGCTTAAAATCAACCCATAGTCAGATTTTTCCAACTTAAAGCTTCCGAAATGAGAATTCTCTTTCCAAATCTACTCCGAAGTTCCCGAATTTTAATTCCGACCATACGTACAAGTTATAATACTTGAAGTGAAGTTTCTCATGGCCTCAAACCATCGAATGCCATGTTAGAGCTCAAAATGACCCATCGGTTTGTTACATTCTCTCCTACTTAAACATACGTTCGTCCTTGAACGTGCTAAGAACTGCTATGGGGTTGTCTGAAATTAATATTTAACACCTCTTGCATCCTCGAATCAAGAACTACGTATAACCTCCTTTCAAGTCATTCATTACCTCGTTGCATAGGCAAGCATCTTACCATTATGCAAATATTGTGCGATAGCAATACACGAATCGTCATAACAATCAACGCCAAATCTCAAAGCCTTAGCTAATACTGATACTGAGCTGAAACGACATAACTGCCTTCCGCAAAGTGACAACAATAGCCCAATCAAGCACGCAGAGAAAATGCACCACATCTGTACTACCATTACGATTCCTCGGTTCACAATTGATAGCAAGAGCTTCACATCGCATAAGATTGAATAAGAAAGAAATAAAGGTATAAGCCTAAAAGGAACCAAATCACACAATGAGAAATCAAGAAGGGAAGTTTTGTGAATAGACCTGTAGCCTCTCAAAGATAAGTACAGACGTCTCGGTACCGATCCACAAGACTCTACTAGACTTGCTCATGACTCGTGAGACCTAAGTGAACCTATCGCTCTGATACCATGTTGTCAAGACCCAAAATCTGTTAAAGGTCGTGATGGCTCCGGACACCACTATCAAGCAAGCCAACACTAAGTAGTTAATTAAATTCTCATTTTAATATTTTTGAAATCATAAATTTCCTTCAATTTAACTAGTAAAAAGATGAACTTTACAGAATAATTATTACTATTTCAAATATTAATACTGAATATCCAATAATCGTCCCAGAACGCGGTGTCACAAGTGCCTGAACATTTACTATGAATTTAAAATACAATACAATAACCGTCCGAAATACAAATTTGGACAGAAAAGAATATACAAGTACTCTGAAGGAGACTTTGCTGGCTGCGGATCGTCTCATAAGATGCAGCTCACCTAAGTCCCCGTATCAACCGCACCGTTGCGCCCATACGACCATTGAATGCCTATGTGTCTGTACAACAAAATATACAGCAAGTGTAGCGTGAGTACGAAAATAACGCGTACCCAGTAAGTATCTAGTCTAACCTCGAAGAAGTAGTGACTAGAGGTCAACTCCGACATTTAACTAGTGGTCCAATAATATGATAATATGAAATTCTAATTAAGCATGATATACAACAATAAGACTCAGAACGAGAAATAACCGAACAGGTCTTCCCCATATTTAAGAACCAAAATCACTTCCTTCCTTTAAATCACATGTTCACACAAACACTGAACTTATACCAATTATAAAAGGAACTTCCAGTTCTATTATCACACACGAATTCCACCGAGGACATTCGGCCCGATCCAACATTAATGTAAATTGTGCACTACCGAGGATTGACCGACGCGAACCATAGATACATCTATTACCCCCGCTTGCGAATCATACATGCGACACGGTCAAATATAAATTTAAGGAATTAACCCGCTAGCGAATCATAATGGCGACGCGGTCACACATAGATCTCTTAAGTTATTATAGTATTCTTCCTTTCTTTTCAAAATACAAAGTTCAAATGAAAACTTTTAACATCTCAACTTTTCCTCAATTTCAACTCCTTCAAAATATTTATTAAGCAAACTCAATATCGCTCTCTCTTAAGGCAAACAATAAATATAAATCACTAACAATATCAATAAGGCATGATATAAGCCTAAAACTACCCGGACATAGGCATAGCTACTAGCTACGTACAGACTCTCGTCACCTCGTGTGTACGTAGCTCCCACAAATAGAAGCATATATTAATTTAGTTCACCTATGGGGTTTTTTCCTCTTACAAGGTCAGAAAGGAGACTTACCTCGCACCGCAACCAAATTCAAGATTCCAATAAACCTTTGCTTCACGAATTTGTGTCCGAAAGCCTCAAAATAGTCATAAACAATTCAAAATACTTAATACAAATCATCAGATTTAATTCCATATAAGTTTACTATTTCTGGATTTAAATCCAAAATTCATAAAAAAAATTGACAATGGGACCCACGTCTCAAATCCTGGAAAAACTCACAAAATTTGAACACCCGTTCCGATACGAGTTCAACCATACAAAATTATCGAATTTCGATGTCAGATTATCTTTCAAATCTAAAATTTTTGTTTTTGAATGATTTTACAAAAATCCCAATTTATTTCACCTAAATCCAAAAAATTGATGAATATGGACGTGGATTTAATAAATATAATTACTTTCGGATATAGAATACCTACCCAAGTCGAAATCGTGAAAAATTCCTTTGGAATCGCCCAAATCCGAGACTCAAAGCTCAAAAATGAGAAAAAATGGCTAACTCTCGTTTTTCAGCATTTTGCCAAGGCAAGTCGCATGTGTGAAATGCAACTTTGCCTTATTTTCAGGCAAATATAAACTGCTACCAGCATTCAGTCAACCAATCATAACTTTATATACAAATGTCCAAATGTTGTATAGTTTAACTTTCTGGAAACTAGAATCAAAGGGCTACAATTTTAATTTTGATAATTTTTAGATTCCTTATAGATTTCGAGATATACGCTTCCAAAATCGGCTCCACGCATTAGAAATTTATGGCGAAATGGCTTTACCAGCCTTCATTCAATCAATCATAACTTTCTGTAAAAATATCCAAATGATGAATGGTTTAAATTTATAGAAACAAGAATCAAAGGGATACAACTTTTATGTTTTGCTAGTTTTTAGATTCCTTATAGATCTCGAGATATAAGCTCCAAAAGTCAGCTCTGCGATTGCACCAGTTGCTATCCACAAACAGCTTCTATAGCAGAAACATTCAACAGCTCCTTTTGTCCGAAATCCATTCCGTTAACCTTCCGAAATCCACCTGAGGCCCTCAGGACCTTAACCAATTATACCAACATGTCCCAAAATGCAATACGAACTTAATCAAGGCTTCAAATCACGTCAAACAATGCCGAAATTACGAATCGTGCATGGAATCGAATTATGAGTATTCAAATCTTCCAACTTCTATATTTTACACCGAAACATATCAAATCAATCCAGAATGATTTCAAATTTTGCACAAGAGTTATAAATGACATAATGGATTTGTCCTAATTTTTAGAATCGGATTCCGACCCCAATATAAAAAAGTCAACTCTCGGTTAAAATTTCCATAAATCTTCTATTTTTCAACTTTCACCAAAATGCACCGAATTGTCTTACGGACTTCGAAATCAAAATACAATCATGTTTCTAAGTCCTAAATCACCATATGAAGCTATTGGAATCATCAAAATTCCATTCCGTGGTCATTTGCTAAAAATCAACCCATAGTTAGATTCTTCCAACTTAAAGCTTCTGAAATGAGAATTCACTCTCCAAATCTGCTCTGAACTTCTCGAATTTCAATTCCGACCATGCAAGCAAGTCATAATACCTGAAGTGAATCTCCTCATGGCCTCAAAACTCCGAACGACGTATTAGAGCTCAAAACGAACGGTAGGGTCATTACATTCTCTCCCACTTAAATATATGTTCGTTTTTGAACGTGCTAAGAACTACTCTGGGGTTGTCTGAAATCACTATTTGACACCTCGTGCACCTACCCGTGCTACCACAACCCAGTTGAGCATATTAGCTCTAGAAAATCTAAAGATTCTCTCCTTTATTTAGTCAAGTTAGCCTTGAAGCCAAATTCCAACATCTTAAATTCTCTACCAGGTCTGTTCTCAACATACGAGCACCGTATCAATCATGACACAAGGTACCAATACATGATAATATACTCTTACCGATTTCACACCATGCACCGCGTTATTCATATGACCATAACACACCTCATGAAGCATATGTCCCGTTTCAACTCCCGGTAATACTTCCATATAAGAGATCTGTAGAAACTCAAAACCACCTGCCGAATCACAATTCATGGAGTGTCTCTTTCCGATGAGAACCATTACCTTATTCTGGACTCAATATTGATATTTAATCTTTAATGTGCCTCATATAAATCTGATCACATTGATCCCAGGTCTAATAATCTCGTCTCACCTAGTACAAGCTGCTCAGGCAATAAGCCACCTCTGATACTGCCAAAAGTTTCATATGATGCGACAATGTACCAACCAGCTACAAACTCGAATGTGATACATAATGAAACAAACTCTGGAAAGAATTTCTCAACCCACGTAACTAACTTAAACAATTGAAGAGATGTTATGAACCTTTCTCAGAAAATGAGAAGCAAAACACACAAGAATAGATATGGAAACTGTACTCAACATCACATTGTTGTGGCGTACAACCCGGTCCAAAAAATATACCCGTGGCGACGTGCCACCTGATCCACACATAAATTCTATATAAGGAGATACACACCGAGCTAGAATGCTCATTACATACCCGAATATCGGCCAGAAGCATGCCAAGTGCATAATACCATCCCTGGAAAGACAGATAGCGCCATACACTATAAAACTCAAGCACAACTAAGGTTTGATATATGATTTGAATCTCGAGAGCCATTCTGCTCACATAACACCATCGCTAAGCGGAACCTCAACACATATGAAATTTATCAAGCCGTTTCACAACTCACACGACACAATATAGTATTACATGAAATAGCAGACGATGAAACAACACCAACGTCCGAATACTCCTCCATAAGGAGCGCTATGCTGAAATAAATACGTCCGGCCTGATATGAGCCCACGTTCATATTTAGATCCATCCACAGACCTCAAGCCAATTCTGGTCGTACCGTACTAGGCTAGTAACCTTCCAAGGGTTCACCATAACCCTCTTTACCATGACACATAAGGACAGTCGTCAAATTCGGAACAAACTTCCATAGTCCACCACCAAATGAACCAAGCACCCTTTAGGCATAAATTCTCACATTAATGATAGAACCACAATCTCCATACTTGGTTTTCAATCTTTAATCAATTGACTACCTATCACACTTATACCATCATCCCATGTGATACGCCCTACAATCTTCTGCACCAAGTAACAATCTGCACACCCATACCACCAGCCATACTAATGTTGTAAAGAGAATCAAGGATCCGTAAATCAATACTCTTACTCTAACCAATTGAATTTGTTTTCCCTGATCATCCGAGCTGGTGACATTCTTGTTGACACCCAAACCGCAACCTTGATACTCAACTTCCAACTCCGCTGCTACTTGATACACTTAATCATGCCAATGCGTAAGAATATAAGAATTTCATCATCACTCCTGATCCAATAATAGGGTACACACTTCATCATATAAAAATCTTTTACCTAACTCATTTCAATAGAACCAATTGCAATACATGACTGAATTCTCATATCCGCAGAAAATACCAACCTCAAGTACTGGTCTAAACCACCATAACTCTTCCGGGATCCATCTGTACACAACCGACCATAATACTCGAAAGCCTCCAAATAAAATTAATTATGGCGACCGTCAAACCTCGCACGTACCATCACAAATCACATGAGTAACTCAACATGCTGAAGGAGCTGATCATTGCCATCATTATGCCGATTCAACCGTTGCTAACTGATCCGACGTCTTCTAATTTACCCTGGACTTGCCTTAGGAATAATAATAACTCCATTAAAATTATAGCAAACTCAATCCGCACTCCTGCTGAGTGACCCCATTTCACAAGACCACATTGTCTCCAAAACCCAAGAACTATCTCATACCCTCTTTATGCGCATATTTCCGTCTTCAACTGTATACCAATTCTAATAATTTCTCCATAAATATGAAGTTATTCTCTCCTGTTCCTTTGATGATACACTGTATACTGATGATAACATAGAACACTCCAAGCCCTTTCCATAATACGCTGCAAAAGCTCGATACTTAACAATACCACGGACTCGAAATCCTTAGGCACCACACTTTAAATTTGAACCCACTAGGACCATTGCTGAGAATCACCCACTCTGACTTGTTCCCAAATATAATCAACTCCAAGGCTCTGCTAGCACATGAACACCCTCTCAAAGAAGCACCCGGCTAAATCATTTTCCTTGCAAATCATGTCTACACGAAGCATAAACTTTGAGTCTTCCCAAAGCTTGAACATGAATCGATTAAGGCCAAATATAGTACACATTTCCCAAATCCTTTTCTCAAATTACCATTGATATTTTCTTTCCTTAGTTGTAATAACCCACCAATATGTCGATAACTAGGAATATCATAAGTAGACAACCATGCAATCCAATCGTAGGTGATGGGGCTCTCCCACTTAGCTTAAAGCTACCATTGTATAACTCTAGAACCCACCAAGACTCTTTATCCCCCATTGACATGATCTTGAAAAATCAACCTGCCAAATTCCTCAAAATCCTTCTGTTAGCATTTTATGATCACTCTGAATCACTAATCAAATTCACATATTCGACCTCTTACCGGATAGCTAGTAAAATTCTTCACAGAAGCTTCATCAACCACGTGACCGCTAGCCTGCTCACAAGACATAACCCACCTATGGGAATTATATGCTGACGTCGCTGCACTGAGTACAATTACTACAAAATCGGTAACCCATCCTGAGCCCGTGCTCATCCACCAGCTGTACAAGTATGTTCACTCCTCATAGAAAACAAGTAAAGGTGAGACAGTACATTCCAATCCAAAGTCATCTTGTATCCTTCTTCCTATCAAGCAACTCTTTTCTGTCGTATCCAATCTCCCGCTGTATAATAGCCAATATTCCGAATGAAGTCCGCAGACCTAGTCACTGTCCACTATGAATCCCAAATCACTCTAAACCTTTCTCAAGGTGTGTAGTCATCCTGCCATAGAACCCATATGCTAATCTACCACTCTCTCACTTTGGTCCAACTCACTCCTTTAAGGAACTATTCGACTCCTGATTCTCACTCTTGACCTTCGAGAAGTTTGTCCACCGCAGGACACCTTGCACATATCCTTCCTCATCCTTTATTGACCAGTTGTTGCCTTAAGTCCAAATTCTATCTTTGTAGCACTTGAACCAATAGGTCACTACCAACTTTAAACCCCTTCGAAGATCATCTTCCTTGAGCCCTCAATAATGGGAATACCGATTCAGTGCTGAACCACCACACACTGCTATCTCTGGTAGCTACTTCCCCAGTGTTATTCCATAATAGCCTTCCCCAAAGGTGAATTGAAAAAGTCCATAACACCGGAGAACTTGAAACATTCAATCAAAGACGACAAAACCACATCGCAGATGAGAATTCCACCACGCTCGAAAACAATAAGTCTTGTTACTCCATCAACCCAACATGAACACTCGCAGTCCGGTTGCCTTTCCTCCGCTAGAAGTAAAATACTGAATCTCCGAATCAAGAACTAAGTATAACCTCCTTTCAAGTCATTCATTACCTCATTTCATAGGCAAGAATCCTCCCATTATACAAATCTATGCGATAGCAATGCACGGAGTGTCATAACAATCAACACCAAATATCAAAGCCTTAGGTAATACTGATTCTGAGCTAAAATGACAAAACGACCTTTCGCAAGGTGACGACAATAGCTCAATCAAGTAAAAGGGAAAATCACATCTATACTACAATTACGATTCCTTGGTTCCTAATTGATAGCAAATGCTTCACATAGCATAAGATTGAATAGGAAAGAAATAAAGGCATAAACCTAAAAGGAATCAAAACGCACAATGAGGAATCAAGAAGGGAAGTGTTGTGAAAAACCCTGTAGCATCTCGAAGATAAGTACAGACGTCTTGGTACCGATCGACAAGACTCTACTGGACTTACTCATGACTAGTGAGATCTAAGTGAACCTATGGCTCTGATACCATGTTGTCACGACCCAAAATCAATTAAAGGTCGTGATGGCGCCGGACACCACTGTCAGGCAAGCCAACACTAAGTAGTTAATTAAATTTCTCATTTTAATATTTTCGAAACCATAAATTTCTTTCAATTTAACTTGTAAAAAGATGAATTTTACAGAATAATTGTTAATATTTTCAAATCTTGGTACTGAATATCTCATAATCATCCCAGAACTTGGTGTCACAAGTGCATGAGCATTTACTAGGAATTTAAAATATAGTACAATAACCGTCCAAAATATAAATTTGGACAGAAAAGAATATACAAGTACTCTGAAGGAGACTCTGTTGGTCGCGGATTGTCTGATAAGATGCAGCTCACCTAAGTCCCCGTATCAACTATGCCGCTATTCCCATACGACCACTAAACGCACATGTGCCTGTACAACAAAATGTACAGCAAATGTAGTGTGAGTACGATAATAACGCGTACCTAGTAAGTATCCAGTCTAACCTCAGAAAGTAATGACGGGGGGTCGACTCCGACACTTACTAGTGGCCTTATAATATGATAATATGAAATTATAATTAAGCATGATATACAATAATAAGACTCAGAACAAGAAATAACTGAACAGGTCTTCCCCATATTTAAGAACGTAAATCACTTCCTTCCTTTAAAACACACGTAGACATGTGATTTTTGACACTCCCTAAGATTTTACACATTTTAGTAATCAAATATTTAGTTTAAGTCTCATATAGTTACTTTAACTAATTTTGACTCTTTTACTTTATTTTTGTTATAAAAATAAAAATTACAAAAAAATAAAATATATTTCTTTTATTAGGTAATTGATATTTCATCTTGTTTCTTTTAATTTTTCTACCTTTCATAAAAGTCGAAAACACAAAAAAATTAGTTTCGCTTTTAGTATTTAGTTTTATATTAGTTTAATTTAATTAAGAGTGATTTTTACACTTTATAGATTCGTTGCATTATTTGGTCTTCTTAGCCTAAATTCAAACCCAAAAGACATGGTCCAACCCAATTTCGTTAATCGAAACCCAATTACCCTTAGCCCATTACCCCATCCTTAAGCCTAGACCCCTTACCATAAATAGAGACATTAGACCTAGCTAAAAATATACATACAAAAACCCTAAGAATCCTAGTCTTGAGGCAACCTTCTTCATTTTCTTGGTCACAACACCAAAAACCAGACACAAAAAAGAACGGGACAAAATGGAAAAGGAGGCTAAAAATGAGATCTGGAAAACTAAGAACGCGTAGAGAGATAGAGCAAAAGAGGCTAGCACTCATCTTCATTTTTTAAGTCTTCTTCTCTAAGGAAAAAAGGAGCCATCATATTCTATTCCCAAAAACCACCTCCTAAACCTCCATTAAACTATCCTTAAAATACAATGTAAAACCCTCAAAATCAGCTCTTCATCAGCACAAACACCCAGCAATGACCCTGAAAATCAGCTTAAAACCATCCCTCGAACAACCCCAGAAGGCAACCAAAAAACAACCCTTAAATTCGTCCAAAAATCATTCAAAACTAGCTATGTTTTCCAGCCTATAATCCAGCAAAAATCAGCCATGAAATCGCCTTGAAACCAACAACATTTCCTCCATCAAACCCAGCTAAAAACCCTCTCAAAATCAGCTCCAAAATTGACAAAAACGCTGCAGAAGAATAGCTTCAAAACAATCAAAAGTCCAATCTAGCCCCCTAAAAAATTTTGGAAATGCTACAAAGATCCGATTCCGTTTTCTCATGTTGTACGGGGTTCAGTCGAGCTCTAATTGTTATTTCTAACAAAAGTTTCCGGCAAATATTTAGGTTAAAATCGACAAGCTACTGCTCAATACAAGGTTCCACTCTTTTTCTTGTCTACTATTTCAATTGTGATTATATCTCATGTTCACTGTGAAAATGGTAACACAATTAAATTTATAAATAGGATTCTTAAAATACGTGATCTATTCCTGAGCTAGTTTGTTAGGGCATTTAGTGCTAAGAACATGAAGTATAGTGGTGAAAAGCGAGTTAAGCAAGGCAGTAATCGAACTAATAAGGGGTTGTTGCCCGGATGCAAAGTCAGCCTGCGTATACCTCGGAGCCAAGGTTCGAGCCGATCTCAAGCAATCGAGGGCGATCGGGAATGGCATAATAGGCAGAAGTACGGCTGAGAAAATCCCTATTATCAATATTGAGCAAAATAATGGAGACCAAACGAGAAAGCGATAAAGTGCTAAGGCGGCCTCGGGCTAAGGAAAATAAACAATTTAGAAGTAAGAGGGAGAGAGAGATATTATTGCATTTTTGGAGAAGTGGAGCAACATCAGTCTTCCTTTACAAAGAGGTGGGGATCCCCTTTATATAGGTAGGGGATTTCTTGCAATATAAACATGTTAATAGTGAAAGTACAGAGATAGGATGGCTAGGTTTAACACCTCAGAATAAACATCAGGTAGGCTGACCTTATCAAGTCGAATCGTGTGTCTTGGGAACCTCCCCTTTGCTTGCCATGGTCTGCTGCATTAGTCAAAATAAAATTAGCTCTTAGGTGAATCTCGAGGATAAGCTCCGGCCTTGGCTCCGAGGGGCATGACCGCGAGATGATATTTTGATGGAGAATTCGGGCTCCCGGATTCATCGAACATAGATAGTCTCCACATTTCTTAGAGTGAAAGGCAACAGGGAGTGATGAGAAACAATCCTAAACTCCTATTCCCTTTGGCATCCCTGAGAACGGTTGCAGGCCGTTAAGGCGCGCTATGTGCGCCGTTACTACGGATTCCATTATTGACTGCGGTGGTTGGCTCTCTTTAATGTACCCACGATGCTCTTATAAATGTTTGCTTCTTCCCATTCGGATCCTATTCAGAACCTTTTAGTGAAGTCTGTTTTTCCTCTGTTCCTTGCTTTCTTCCTAGGAGCGCGACCCTCCCTACTTTCTTCTTTTCTTAGACTTTCTCAAGGATGGCAAACATTTTTACTGTTGCTTCTCCTGAGGTTACGGGCTCGTCCTCTTCATTATTCTCTCAAGGTGAAGTGATGGCTCCTCCCTGTGTCGAGGAGTACATCCCGGGACCCTCTGCGATGACTTTAGATTTTAGGATCGAGAGACCCTCCTCGAAATTAGGACGTCGTGAACCAGTAACTCGATATATCAATTCCATAACAGATATTGGGAGAGTAAGGGCCGATTGCTGTTGGGGAGATGCCGTGCTCGTAGAGATTCCTACTCAGGATAAAGACATTATGTCTTATAGGGCTGGCTTTCTGGCGTGTATACCTACCTATTTATTTTAGGACCGGCAGGACCGTCTTTGCCCCCGATAGACCCTGTGGTTCTTGATTTCTGCCGTAGTTACTAGGTGACTCTGGGTTAGATCCATCCTTCATTCTGGCGTGTGGTTTATATGATCAGGCATTATTCGAGCATAATAGAGGGGATTCCCTTCACTTTGAATCATTTAGTCTGGATGTATAGCCCTCGCCTCCTTTGGGAGGCTTAAGCTTCATCGTCGAGCCTCGAGGTCTTTATTTGCCTGTACCGAGGAGTTTGGGGATGACGGGTGGTTGAGTCGGTTTGTCCGAGTAAGGACATCTGATTTAATCCCAATGGAAGGGATGTCGTTCCCTAAAAAGTGGAATGCAACGCGTAAGTGGATGCAGGGCTTCTGCTTCCCTTTGGTGATTTCTCCTTGTGTTCCTGACTTTGTTGTTACTTCTATATCTTTTCAGCCACAACGGTCTATCCTGGAGAGGTGCCAGATCTGCAGGATTGGGTCAGTCATCTATACTCAGCCTACCCGTATAATGATCGTGCGTAGCAGGATCTATCATGAGCCTAGTGGAAGGTGAAAGATCATGGTAAGTTTCGAGTTCTTGACGTATCCGTGCATTCTAGCGCAGCTTGCTGGTGGCGGATCTTTCCTTTTTGCACATTTTACCCCTATATCTATGTAGGTCTAGGAGGCGTCCTACTGATAAAGGAGGTGCCGCCTGCCGGAGGGGATATCCAGATGCTTGATGAGAAGAAGAAAAGGCAAATGGGTGCTTCAACCGAGCCACCGGAGCTAAAAAGGACCAAAGTAGAGGAGTCCAAGGTTAATTTATCAGTTTCGGCTTCTAGCGCAACAGGAAATCCTCGTGCTGAAGGTGAGGGAGAAAACAGCCTTTTGGCACCCTCCGAAGATTGTTTGGGACCGGTTGCTCCTTGGTCCGAGGGGATAAATGTCTCCAAACAGGAGTCTGATACTGACGCGGCCCATTTTTATGGTGGCGAGGCAACAGATGGGGTATTGAGTACTGGTTTTGACTCTCCAGGTGGACAGAGTCCTTCTCAAGCTGAGATTTCCTTAGCAAGCAATCTAAAGGAGCCTCGGTCGGGGACTCGGAATGAACGGGGAGCGGACATTCAAACTGACCCCGTTGGCTTGTTGGTTATTGTTGATTCCCCAAAAGAGGGATCACTTCCATCTTTCAGAGTGCGAGACGAGCTTTGTAAGGATATTCCCGAGGTGAGAGCATTGGTCAAATGTGGAGATGCACTTGGGAGGCCAGCGATCACTCTTGAGGGTAGCTCCGGGATCAACGTTTCCTCTATTTTTGGCGAGATGGGCAGGCTTTGTGAGTGGGTAACCTCCTTCATCCTCTTTCTATTACTTTGGGACATTCCGATCTCTATTCCTTTAAGTTTTCTATGCAATTGCAGGCTGAAGCGCTTTACAGCCAAGCCCTCGTCCAGTATCAGGACGAGTTGGGCCGCCGCGAATGTGAGAAAGTCATTTTAACTGAACAGGTTATTCATCCTTTATTCTTACTATTATTTGAGCTTCCGCGAGATTCTATTGCTTTTAACCTCTTGGGCCTAACTCATGCTGTTTGAGAAGAAGATGCTTTTACTGAGAGGGGAGCTTTGGGCCATTGATGCTGAAATCCTCGATCTCAGTTACCGCGTGGACGAGGTGATTTCTAAAAGTGATAGCCTTACGAGGAGGGTCACCTCGATTGAGCGTCATCTTCAGGACGCGATGGAGGATAATGGCAAGTACAAGAGTCTCCATTCTGGGCTGGTGGCCGCACTGCTTCGGATCAGAGCTGAGGCCGAGGCGCTTGTATCTTTACATGGGGAAGGAGCGACCGCTGAAGATTTTTGTGTTGAGAGGACCTTTGAAAGGGCAGAACCAACTTTACCTCGAGCCGCGGGCCGTGCTTGGCCTTAACTTCAAAGGTTAACCACCGATGATGTATTGGAAGGCAGCTCGAGCGGTGTTAGAAGTAGGGGTAGATCTTCGGAGAGCGGGGACGCCATTGAGAAGGGACCGTCGGGAGATTCATAGAAGCCTTGATACGACCCTTTGAGGTCGTTGATTTGGCAGTAGGCTTAGGCTATGTTGTTTTTCCCCGTTTTTCTCCCTGCCTGTATATGGTGGCATATGTATAATGAGAAAATCTTGTGACTTTGTCGTCCTTATTGGCGAGAGAGCTTTGAATCTGCAGTGTAGCTTTGTTGCCCGTTTAGGCTGGTTAATGTGGCCTCTAATGTGAGTTATCGTGGGAGGTCTCGCGCCTCCGGGCATTTGCTATTTTTTAACTATTTTGGGATCTAGTCTCTGAGTCGCGTTGTGACTCGGGCTGCAACTAGCCCTCATGTTTTCTTCCGCCCGGATGGGTGGATGATGATGGCTCTTTTTGCTTTGTGTCAAAGTGACTTTACGGATGTGTGTCCTGGAGATTTATCTTGGCTGATGATGGTATCGTTCGGGCCGTACCCTTAAGCATATTGCGGTTGAGTTGTCCTCGGGTCCAGCCTCCAAGCTACATTGCGATTCGAGCTATAATCGACCCTTAAGTTTCCATGATTCTCTAACTAGCAATAATGGCATTTATGCCTTGCCCTTATGTATTTTGCAATATTTTCGCGTCCAGTCTCTGAGTCGGGGATTCGACACGAGCTTAATATACCCTCAAGTTTTGCGCTTATTCAGGCTGGCGGTAATGGTATTTATTTCCTGCCTTATGTTGTTTTGGCTGCCTCAATCAACTTCAGGTCCAGTCTCTAAGTCGCGTTGCAATTCGAGCTGTAATTGACCCTTAAGTCTTATTGAGTTTCTGACCGACGATAGTAGATTTTATGCCGTGCCCTTAGGAATATTACAATTTTTTAGATTTAGTCTCCGAGTCCCGTTGCGAGTTGCGCTGCATTCGGCTCTTAATCTTCCGTGATTTCCCAGCCAGCAATAGTGGCATTTATGCCATGCCCTTAGGCGTGTTATAATTTTTGGGTCCAGTATCCGAGTCGCATTGCGACTCGAGCTGTAATCGACCCTTAAATATCATTGATTTTTCGGCTGGCGATGGTGGCTTTTATGTCGTTTGGTCGATAAGGCCTTTAAGTATGTGGACCGTAGGCTTGCATAGTTAACTATTTTGGATCCGGTCTCAGAATCGGGTTACGATTCGAGCATCACTTTAATCCTCAAGTTGTCAATTTTAAAGCGGGCGACAATGGCTCTTACACTGTATGGCCGTAGAGACCTTTCAATATGAGGCCCATAGGCTTGGTTAGCTGGCGAAAATGGCTCTATGCTATTTTTGCCCGTGGGCTTTTTGTAGGCTTTGTTTTTGCTCGTTAAGGTCTTTTGAATATTTTTTCCTGACCCGTCGTCGGTTTTAAAAGAACCTCGATTTCAAGTCATTGTCGATGATGTTTTGAGCACCTCATAAGGTTCATAGCTCATAGGTCGAGTAGATCGACGCTCTTGCGATTTTGGAGCCGACATGGTCGGAACTCATTTTTTGCCTGTTGAGGGAAACCTGTTTTTAATCGGTTCTTCCAAAGTATATTTGGAGGATTTTTTACCGACAGTCGGGCGTCCTCGAGTCGCGTTATTTTGGCTATATCATCCATTTTGACCGTAGTCATATGTGTTTGGCCGTGGCCATTTTTGATCCCAAGCGGCAGTTTTAGGCATCTACACCGAGGGTATGCCCTTTAGGGATTCTTACAAATGCGATGTATAGCCTAAAATGCGGGATTTTCATGCCTTTTGAAGTCTTACAATTTGCCATGCATATTGAGGTTTTATAGTTTGTCATGCCTATTGAGGTCTTACAGTTTGTGGAGGATAGATCTGGTTATGCTGAGGCTGCCCGCTAGCGTCTTACAGTTTCAGATTTTCTAGTGCATGGCGATTGGCAGTAGTCTCCGAGTCATCGAGTTTGTTTAAGCATGAAGACCGCTTCTCGTGAGCTCGGAGTTGCCTTATAGGGGCTTGATGTGCCTGGCGTCCCGACCCTGGAGTCATGTAGGTGCCAAATTACTTAAGTCTCCGAGTATCTCGAGACGTACTTGGCGGGGAGGCCTTTGCCGTAAATATACAAAAATAGCCTTTTCCGAAGTAAGAAATTCCAAAAGATATTCTTTATTGCTTAGAATAAATATAGGCCGTGGATACATATTGCCCTGTTGCCTGCGAGCTCGGCCCGCGTGGGTATGGCTCATCAGGTCGCTTGGCCCGATGCATTGCCTCTTGTCGGAGTCTCTTCGTCATTTTTTTGGAAGCTGGGCTGGTTGCAAAAGAAATCCCGTAGGTCCGGATTGTGCGGACATCGTCATGTTAGAAAATCCTGTCGGCAAGAAACCTATTTCGGAACAAAAATGTCGGATTGAGGAAAAAAGAGTGCAATGCTCGAGGGCTCGGGAGGGGGGGGGGGTCCATGATCGGATGCCCTAACAGTAATACCGCTTGAGCATTGACACATTCCAGTTGCTCGGGAGCTGTTCGCCTTCCATGGTGCCGAGCTTATAGGAGCATTTGCCAACTATCCCGAGGATACGGTGCGGTCCTTCCCAATTTTTGCCTAGCTTTCCTTCATTTGGGTTTTGGGTATTGAGAGTAACATTCCTTAGGACCAAGTCTCCGATATCGAAATATCGGAGGTTCGTTCTTCTGTTGTAATACCTTTTGATTTTTTGCTTCTAAGCGACCATCTGGACTAGCGAGGCCTCCCGTGTTTCATCGAGCAGCTTGGGGGCCATTGCCATGGCCTCGTGATTAGACTCTTTGCTGGCATGCCGAAATCTGGCGCTTGGTTCTCCGAACTTTACTGGTATTAGTGCTTCAGCCCCATACACTAGAGAGAAAGGTGTCTCACATGTGCTTGATTTTAGGTCGTCTGGTATGCCCATAGTACTTCGGGTAGCGTTTCTTACCATTGGCGTTTTCCAAATTTTTCTTCAAGTTTTGAATGATGGTTTTATTCGAGGATTCGGCTTGGCCATTTGCACACGGATGGTATGGCGTTGAAAGAATTCTTTTGATTTTGTTGTCCTCAAGGAACTGTGTTACCTTGCTCCCGATGAACTGCCTCCCCTTGCTGCATGTTATTTTGGACGGGATATCGAACTGGCATATGATGTGCTCCCATATAAAGTTCATTACTTCCTTCTATCTTATTTTTTCGAGGGTCCATACCCTGGGGACGTCCCTAATTTAAGTAAAAGTTCCTTTTCTACCTCGGGAACGAGGGATGGTAAAAAATCGGGCACGAAATCCGCCAGGATTTGGGATTTAATGGCCGCCCGAGGTTGATACACAACATTGTATCCTCCGAGTTCAATGGCCCATTTGGTCAGTTGACCCGATAACTCAGGTTTGTGAAGTATGATCCGGAGAGGGTAAGTCGATAGGACGCAAATATGGTGGCATTGAAAGTAAGGCTTCAGCTTGCGCGAGGCGCTTGTCAGTGCGAGCGCCAGTTTTTCTAGATGGGGGTATCGGGTTTCGGCGTCCCCTAAGGTTCGACTTACATAATACACCGAAAATTGCGTACCTTGTTCTTTGCGGACTAATACATCGCTCACCGCTATTTCGGACACAGCCAGGTACATGTACAATGTTTTATCCTCCTTGGGCGTGTGCAGCAAGGGCAAGCTAGATAGGTACAGTTTTAGTTCTTCGAGGGCATATTGGCATTCCGGAGTCCATTCAAAGTTGCTACTTCTTTTGAGTAGGGCGAAGAAGTGATGGCTCTTGTCGGACGACCTTGATATGAACCTGCCTAGGGCCGTAATCTGTCCAGTCAGCCGTTGGACAGCTTTCATGTTGTTCGCTGCTGTGATTTCTTCGATGGCCCTTATTTTGTCGGGGTTGATCTCGATCCCCCTATTTGAGACCATGAAGCCCAGAAATTTGCTTGTGCCTACTTCAAAGGCACACTTTTCGGGATTGAGCTTCATGTTCTATCTTTTGAGGATGTTGAAAGTTTCCCGCAAATGGGTCAGATGGTCTTCTGCGCATAGGGATTTAACTAGCATATCGTCAATGTATACTTCTATCGATTTACCTATTTGATGCTCGGACATCCTATTAACGAGGCGTTGGTATGTCGCTCCTGTGTTTTTTAGCCCGAAAGACATCACGTTATAGCAATATGTACCATATTTCATGATGAATGAGGTCTTTTCCCTATCATCGGGGTTCATCTAAATCCGCTTGTACCGCAAGTAAGCATCGAGGAAGGTGAGGGTCTCGTGGCCGGCCGTGGCATCGATAAAACGATCGATGTTAGGCAGCGAGAAAGAAACTTTGGGGCATGCTTTGTTCTAATCTTTATAATCTATGCACATTCTTAGCTTATTCCCCCTTTTTAGTACTATCACTACATTGTCTAGCCATTAGGATTACTTTACCTCCATGATGGATTTGATTTTAAGAAGTTTCACTACCTCCTCTTTGATGAAGGCGTGTTTTACCTTGGACTGCGGTCTCATTTTCTACTTCATGAGTTTGAATTTGGGGTCGACGCTCAGCCGGTGAGATATTATATTCGGCGGGTTACCTGTCATATTTAGGTGGGACCAAGTAAAACAGTCGATATTGTTAATAAGGAATTGAATAAACCCTGTCCTGAGTTCGGGGGTCAGCCCCTTTCCCAGGTATACCTTGCGATCTGGGAGGTTATCGATCAGAACGGTCTGTTTTAATTCTTCGACTGTCGATTTGGTTGCATCTGATTCTTCGGGGGCAACGAAGGTTCGGGGGGAGAAGAAATCTTCCTCGTTGTCTCCAAGAGTCTGTATGCTTTTCTTCTCGCTTGAGGCCGTGTGTATGGGGGTTGGCATCTCATGGTGGACTACAAACATTTCCCTTGCTGCCCGCTGTTATCCATGTATTTTCGTGATGCCATCTCTTGTGGGGAATCTTACCACCTGGTGCGAGGTCGAGGGAACTGCCCTTATATTGTGTATCCAAGGCCTACCAAGTAAAGTTGTACCTCATATTGCCATCGATGACCTGAAATTTGGTGCTCTGGGTTGTGCCAGACGTGTTGATCGGGAGGGTGATTTCTCTTTTCGTCTCTTCTCCGATCATGTTGAAACCGTGGAGGATTCGAGGAATGGGATTAATGTGACTGAGCAACCCCAATTGTTCTATTACTTCTGACCTGATTATGTTGGCCGAACTGCTCGGGTCCACGAGCAAGCACTTTATCCTTATGTTGTTTAAGAGAAATGAGATCACCAGCGCATCGTTATGCGGTTCTCCCATGGCCTCGAGGTCTTCCTTGGTGAATATGAGGATTTCTTCGGATAAATGCTTTCGGGCCGGTCCTTCTTCTATAGCGGATGTTTTCGTTCGCTTGGACATGGGCCCTTGGAGATCATTAGCCCCTTCAATAATCATGTGGATACTATGTTGGGGACCCCTCCCTTTCGCTTGGATTGAACCTGGGTGTGCACTGGACTCTAGGTTGGTCGGGTCCACTTCCCTATCGCTTTTGAGATCTCGATTTCCCATTTCACTAGTCGAGCCGGGTATCCCATACTGAAAGCGAAGATCTTGGGCAAGAAGAAGTGTGAAAGATAACTTGTGTTTTGCAACGAAACTAGCAAGAAAATAATCACTATTATTTTTAGCCACATGGTGGGCGCCAACCTATTTACCGTGAAAATGTTTACACCATTAAATTTATAAATGAGATTCTAAAAATACGTGATCTATTTATGAGCTAGTTTGTTAAGGCAGTTAGTGCTAAGAACGTGAATTATAGTGGCAAAAAGTGAGTTAAGCAAGGCAGTAATCGAACCTATAAGGGGCTGTTTCCCGGATGCAAAGTCGGCCTGCGGATACCTCGGAGCCAAGATTCGAGCCGGCCTCGAGCTATCGAGGGCAATCCGAAATGGGATAACAGGCAGAAGTACGACTGAGCAAAGCTCTATTATCAATATTGAGCAAAGTAATAGAGAACAAACGAGAAAGATATAAAGTGCTAAGGTGGCCTCAGGCCAATAAAAATAGACAATTTATAAGAAAGAGGGATATAGAGATATTATTGCTATTTTTGAGAAGTGAAGCAAGATCGGTCCCCCTTTACAAAGAAGCGGGGATCCCTTTATATAGGCAGGGGATTTCTTACAATATAAAACGTGTTAATAGTGAAAGTACAAAGATAGGATGGCTAGGTTTAAGACCTCAGAATAGACTTCAGATAGGCCGACCTTGTCGAGTCGAATCGCATGTCTTGGGAACCTCCCCTTTGCTTGCCGTGGTCTGCTGCATTAGTCAGAATAAAATCAGCACTCAGGCAAACCTCTAAGATGAGCTCCGGCCTTGGCTCCGAGCTTCGAGGGGCGTGACCGCGAGATGATCTTTCGATGGTGAATTCAGGCTCTCGGATTCACCGGACACATCTCATGCCTTGTTTTTGTGAATGCTTTTCATGCCTTGAATGTGTTTAATCTTAATACCGTTTTTAATTGTATTTGGTCCTTTCCTGAGTTGGAGTTTATTTAAGATTTGCAAATAGACAAATGGTTGTGATAGGCCAACATAGAGAAACCTTTAAGTGGGGTTGCAGGTGTTTGAGCTCATAAATTAAGAGGAAATGAATCATTTAGTGGTATTGTGTTTCTTTATTTAGTTTAGTCTTTCATTGTATTAGTCTTCTGGTTGGGCATGCTTAATAAGGTAGAGATGGATACCAATTAATGTGATGTGGAGTTTGTTTGACAATTAAAAAATAGAATTTGGGTTATTGATTTGGCTTGAGACAAGTTAGTCGATCTTTATTCCTTAATAGTAATTTTTTCGCCAAAATAATTACAAATAGCTATATCACAATGTGATCCCCAATCATTACATATCCATAACTCATGGCTCAAAGTTGACTTCAAAATTACGACAAAGAATTAATATTTGTAGTTTGCTTTAGGAGTGATTATTAAATAAATCATTGTGATTATGGGTTCGGTTCCCTGGCATAGTCACGGTACATAACTCCAAAATTCACGTGTGAATTTCATATGACCCGACCATAATTTTGAACAGCAATAAAAATAAACATGTTGTAGATCGCGGTTACGGTTCCCATGATACGGTTTGCAATGTGTACCAAAACAACAAGTGTATAACAATCGTGACTTGTTCGAGAAATAATTTTATAAATCCTAAAAAGTAGTTTAAAATAATTAAAAGCGGTTAAAAGACTAAAAATGCACATAAGTTTTAAATATATATTAAATTAGATAATTAAGCCAATTATTAATAGTTGAGCGACTATGCTAAAACCACATAACCCGGGAATGCCTAACACCTTCTTCCAGGTTAACAGAATTTCTTACCAAGATTTTTGTGTTCGTAGATCATAAATAAGAGTCAAACTTCCTCGATTCGGGATTTTAAACCGGTGACTTGGGACACCATAAATTATCCCAAGTGGCGACTTTGAATAAATATAAATAATCTTGTTTTGATTATTGTCATTTTAATTAAAAAAACTCCTCTATCCCTTTCGGTGTAGTAAAAAGGAGGTGTGACAGCTCTGGCGACTCTGCTGGGGAATAAGAACCCAGAATTTCTGGTTCAAGGTTCAGAATTCGAGCTTAGAATAACTGTTATAGTTGGCTTTGTTTATTATATGATTTTTACGTGTTTGGGCCTAATGTGCTAAATGCCAGTTTTTACCGCTTTGATATTATTTGAACCGTATATAAACTGCTGCGAAACCCCTCTCTTCTAATCTCCTGGGAAGTGCACGCTGGCGTGACTTCTTTTCTGTTAGTGTCACACCCTAATTTAGAACAAGGATCAGATAAGTTACAAAGCCGAATGTCCTTTTGGTTACCGGTACATTGCCCCCGACTCGAGTTGTCCGCTCGGGTAAGCTAGAACTCAAACAATACACCTAGGTTTTAAACCTAGAATAACATAGCCTCATGCCGGATCCCTAGTAGGAGCGCTTGTTTGCATTACGTGCATTTGACTTTGGGAATTCAATACTAGGGTTGGGTCCGTCTAGGACAGGTGTACCCAAATTAAAAACCATCTCGATGCATCTTATTTACCATGAAAATGGTAAGGACAATTAGATTTGTAAATGGGATTCTAAAAATACGTAATCTATTCTCAAGCTAGTTTGTGAGGGTTGTTAGTGCTAAAATGCAAAGTAGAATAATAAAGATCGAGTTAATCAGAGCAATGATCAATCCAGTAAGGGGACGTTCCCCCGGGCACAAAGCAGGCTAGTGGGTACCTCGGGGCTGAGCCTCGAGCCTATCTTGAGCTTATCGAGGATATTCGAGAAGGGGATAACGAGCAAAGATATAGGTAAGTGAGGCTCTATACTGCTAATCTTGAGCCAAATAATGAAGAACAAATGAAGAAACAATAAATTGCTAAGGCGACTTCGAGGTCAATGAAGACATATATCTTAGAAGAAAGAGAGAGAGAGACATATTATTGCATTGTGGAGAAGTAGCGCAACATCAGTCTTTTACAAGGTAGGGTGATTCTCCCTTGTATAGGCGAGGGGAATCGGTATAGTATATGTATATTAATTGTAAGAGTACAAAGATGGGACAACTTGACGCAAGACCTCACAGTAGGCTTCAGGTAGGCCTGATTTGTCAGGTGTAGCCATGTGCCTAGTAGACTTCCTCTTTTTTATCCCGGCTTCGGACCTTGCTTCCTTCAAGTTTGACCTCGACGAGCCTTGAGGCCGAGAACTCGATCGTGGCCTTCCACCCTCGGGGTCTTGGGGAGGGCTTCCAAAATGTCTTGATTGCAAAAAAATAAGTCTTCTGATTTTGTCGCGTACACATCTTACATGCTACTTGCGTATCTATCTGTTTTAGGTTGAATGTTGACTGGCTTCTAGAATAGGGAAAAGAAATGAAAAAAGAAGAAAAGGAAGAAAAAAAGAAAATCGAAAAAAAATCAAGAGTGAGAGGTAAGTATTTGAATTATCCTAAAACTCTGCTGAATTTTTTTTTTTTTTAAAAAAAGCAGGAGAAGTCATTTAAAAATAAGTTATATTTTCCTGTTGCATCAAAACTGGACGAACTACGCAGGTCTGATTCTCACCGGATGTGAGATACGTAGGCAAACCTCATCGGTTCCGGATCCCATTTTTCAAAAATAAATCCAAAAATATTTTTCTTTACTTCCTTCGTTAGAAAGTCTTTCTTTTAGACCATAATTTTTAAAAATCCAAAAATATTTTCCTTTACTTCCTCTTTAGAAATGTCTTTCTTGGAGACCCCAATTTTTTAAAAAAAATCAAAAAAATTTTCTTTTAGTTTCTTCTAAAACTCAAAAAAAGAAAAAATCATTCTTCTTTAGAAGTTTTTTTCTTTCGAAAATTAAAAAGAAAATTCAAGATTCAAAAAGTATTTTCTTTAGAACTCTTTCTTTCATAATTTTAACATAAAATTCCAAAAAATCCAAATATATTTTCTTTCTTCTTTAGAAGTTTTTCTTTCGAAATTCTAAAAAAAAAGAATTAAAATAAAAAAATATTTACTTTCTTCTTTATAAGTCTTTCTTTCAAAAATAAAAAATAAAAATAAAAAATACAAGTAAAAAAATAATTGAAAAAAAAGATTTAGTTTATTTTTTTTATTCCTAATCTTTCCGAACTACGCAAGATCTGATTCATGTTCCAACATGATACGTAGGCAACCCACATCAGGTTCGATCAAATGGTTATAAAAAAAGAGGAAAACGTAAAACAGAAAAAAAGAAAAAAAAGAAAAACCAGAGAAAAAAGAGAAAGGAATAAAGAAAACAAAAAAGAGAAAAGAGAAAAAAAGGAAAAAAGAAAGAGAGTGTTTATTCTAACATGCCTGTTGTTTTGAAATAAAAGCTAGTCAAAGGTGGTCAGTTTGTTGGTTTGTAATGGAGAGTCACAGAAACAATCCAAGATCTCTCGGAAATAAAAATATCTTCTCAATCAATGGAACAAGCACCATTGTTGCTAATCCAAGGTCACAAAAGGGCAAGTAGGCAAGTTGGCGGTGAAAAATTAAAAATAGAGGCAAATGTGGGGTTGACTTTACCAGATTTGAGCAATTAGACATGGGCGGCTCGGGATGATTGCCAAAATTTGAGTGTTGAATCAAAAACAATCAATATGGTAAAATGTCGTAGTAATGCTGATGTGCGAATTTGTGGCTAATATGACGCGTAGTAACTAGAAAGTCACTCCTCCTTCAGCCATGGTAGTTTTATATTTGTCGTCTTTTCTTCTTATTTTGTATTATCATACCCTGCTATCTTTATTCAATAAAGAGCAGTCAATCATTTTGTGTCCATTTTCTGCATGGTTCTTTTCACGCTAGCTCTAGTGACATGACATGCATGCGGAATTTTCGGCTAGATATTAGAAAACTGATTTAGTCTTGAATTGCATAAGTGAGAAAGAGACACTTTTGAAGAAGAATAGACACGTGAAACATTTGGAAAATAAGCAGAGCTAATTTTACATGGAACCAAAGCAGTCATGCTCATGGAAGTTAAGGATCTCTACCTTTTGAATCATTTGAGAAGATCGGGCTTAAGGATAATCGAATGGGTTGAAGTCTGTTTAGCACTAAGAGACAGAAAGCATTTTTCAATAGAAGTTGTATTCCAGACAACTTGAAATGAATCATTTAGTGGCAAAATTCATCTTCTACATCAATACAAAATCCAAAAAAAGTCACCCAAATTGAAAATGGTCATTCACAGCGAGGAAAGTATTGCTCATACACGTTTACACTTAAAAAGACCTAAGAAGATAGGCATATTCATCAATGATGTGATCGCGAAATGATACTATATTTGGCGTTCTCGAGGTTGGAAGGCCTTTTTTCTGCTACCCAAACACTTTATAACCTTTTGGCCTGTGTTATTTTCTTTGACAACCTTTTTTTGGAATCAAGCTTAGAGTCAAAAGTCAAAAAAAAATGAAAAAAATAAAATAACAATAAAAGTACATGCCCCAAGAGCACAAACTAAGACAACTTTTAGAAAGTTCTAAGTGAAAAAGAAAAGAAAAGAAGAAAGGAACTGTCAAAGGTCCATGTCCTCAAAAAATAGAAGCTGGGGCAACTTGTTTTGAAAACAAAAAAAAACAAATAAGATAGAAAAAAGAGAAAAAAATAGAAAGAAAGATGAAAAATAGTTTAGGTCATATGTTTGAACTACATTCGGCCTGATTCCTTAAAAGAAAGGATGCGTAGGCAGCCTCATAATTTGGTCCAACCAAATAAGAATTCGAAGAAAAAGAAAGAAAAAAATTCCAAAAAATCCTCAGTATCTGAAATTGGGGCAAAGATTTTATTTCACTTTTGAAAGAGTCGATTCCAAGAGTTGTAAGTGTATAACCCATCATGTTGAGTTTCTTTTGAGCCTTCATGTCGTCCTTTCTTTCCAACCCTATCCAAAAACCTTCCAAATAAAGACCTCCTAATCAGCCTTCAAGAATGCCAAGAGATGCATGCACCGAGCAACAGTTGTCACACGACGTAGAACCCTGTCGAGTTGCTCACAAAAAAAGAGGGAAAGAAAGAGAAAAAAAAATGAGTCTTATTAGTGAAAACCCTCGCGGGCACTGTAAGATGACGGTAAGCAGAGATGAATAAATGAGAGAGTCTTGTTGGTGAAAACCTCTCGGGGAACCACTAGTCGAAAGTGAGACATGAATTTGATGCAAAGAAATAGCGCGAACAAGCCCGACTTCAAAGGTCATAAGAATGGTAAATGGAAAGATTGGATTAGTTTTGTAGATCGACCGTTAAGTCCAAAATGCATGTCATGATCATTAAGGCTAGTTATTGAAAAAAAAATCCTCTTCCCATGTCCTTCCTAACAGGGGTATTTCTTGTTAATACTGTTTCTATGCATCATTATGTCCTTCACTCAGAGTCAGTCCTTATCAAAACAAGTAAGAAAAGATTCAAAATCTGCTACCAACTTTTTAGTTGTACAAAGTAAATTTGACCGGCGCACTCGGTTGTTATTGTCAACGTGCCTTGAGGATTCAAGCAAAGGCTCCCCCAAAAGACTCTTGTTAGCCTACTTGGTGCAAGCAAAAATAACTGGTGATTCTCTCTGACAGATAAATTGTTCAAAAGAACGAAGACATTCAAGATATCAGAAAAGGTCAACAAGAAAAGATCTCCAGTTGCAATGGATGATTGAGCTACAAATACAAATGGTACTAGGTGTGAAACAATTAGGGTTGAAGAAGAGAAACGATCTCTTGAAACCGACTCAAGCTGATTGAGCAAAAGCCAAACTGCTCAAGACTCAAGGCCCTAAACCGACCACCACTTTTTAAAAACTGACAAAATTTTCTTTTTTTTGAATTGGAACAAAGTAGTGAAAATAAAGTGGTTCAAAAAAAAAGGGAAAAAAGAGAAGACAAAGAAAAGAAGACCCGACAAAGGGAAGTTTCTCAAATCTTTGCCTTTATTTTTCTTGCTATTATGCATAAAATCTTGCCATTGATCTTCATATTTTTTCCTCATAGGATAAAAGTCCTAGTGTGATGGATTTTCCTCCCAATAAAAATCTTAGTCTGATGAATTTTTCTCCTGAGATAAGAAAACGTAGTCTGATGAATCTTTCTCCTAAGATAACAAAAAGGGACTTAGTCTGATGAATCTTTCTCCTAAGATAACAAAAAAAGGGACCTAGTCTGATGAATTTCTCCTAGGATCAAAATCTTAGTGTGATGAATCTTTCTCTTAGATAACAAAAAAAGGGACCTAGTCTGATGAATTTTCTCATAAGATCAAAATCTAAGTCTAATGAATTTTTCTCCTAAGATAGAAGACCTAGTCTGATGAACTTTCTCCTAGGATAGAAATCTTATGTCTGATGAATCTTTCTCCTGAGATAACAAAAAATCTAGTCTGATGAATCTTTCTCCTAGGATAAACGTCTTAGTCTGATAAATCTTTCTCCTAAGATACAAAACCTAGTCTGATGAACTTTCTCCTAAGATAGAAATCTTAGTCTAATGAATCTTTCTCTAAGATAGAAAACCTAGTCCGATAACTTTTCTCCTAGAATAAACGTCTTAGTCGGATGAATCTTTCTCCTAAGATACCACAAAAAAAGGGGACCTAGTCTGATGAACTTTCTCTTAGGATCAAAATCATAGTCTGATGAATCTTTTTCCTAAGATAGAAAACCTAGTCTGACGAATTTTTTTCTAGGATAATTTGAAAAAAAAAGGGAAGTCTGGATTTGAAAAAAAGAAAATAAGAGAAGGGGTCAATTTTAGTGTTCTTAAGTTATCAATCTTTAGTTGTCTTGAAATCAGGACCCTCCTAGATAATGGAATATAACTGTAAAAATTTTCGAGGACCCTATTGGATAATGGGATTTAGTTTCAAGTTTTCAGGATCCTCCTGGATAATATAATTTAATTTTAATGTTTTTCAGGACCCTCCCTCATCGGATAAGAAAAGATACACCAGATAGAGCGCAACCAAGTCCATTTTTGAATGAGAAGGCTAAATCATCACCTTATTTGAGTAGATAATAGGTTGTAGTTTTAAGTTTTTAGGACACTCATAGAAAATGAGATTTATTTTAAGTTTTACCTTTAGGAAAAAGAATTTAGCTTTCAAATTTTCACTCTTAAGATGGTATTTAATTTTAGTTTTCAGGACCCTCCTGGATAACAGGATTTAGCTTTTAAATTCATTGAACACTTTTGAATAACAGGATTCGATTAAAACTCACAAATGTTCCCGGTACCAAACTGGTGTAGAAAAGTTTCTTTTGTTTTATCTGTTTTGTTGTAGTTGCAGGAGCCCACCTGGAGGACAAGGGAATTCATTTCGAAATTATTTCAAGTTTCAGGTCAGTAGCAGACTCCCACGTGAAAAATAAGGGACGTTATTTTAGAATTCATTTCAAGTTAGAAGTAGCAAAAGCTCGCGGCAACAATGCGAGTCAACAATCCGAGATGACCAACAGAAGTAGTCTCAATCAAACAAAAGAAAAAAAGAAAAGAAAAGAAAAAGTGAATCCAAAATGCAGAAGCGGAAAAAAGATGTGAACTGCTCAAGATGTGGTTGTGGTCATGAGCGCTACATGTCCGGTCTTGATTTAAAAGGTGAAGAAGAATGAACTAGCACCTGCAGCTAGCAAGCGTCAAGGTTCAAATCTAAAGTCCGCATGAAGAACCATTCAAGAAGATCAAGCTTTAGAAGACTCATAGATAGGAATCTTGTAACTCATAACTGATAGATTTAGTTAGTCTTTTCAATTTAATTTTTGATGTAATAATAGGACCGCGGACCAGAACCTTGATGAAACCTCACTCAGCTCTCCACCTCGGTGTAGTCCATCATTGTTCCTACTTCTGAACTACACGTGGCCTAATTCGTTTATTGCCAAGGATATGTAGGCAGCTTAGATACCAGGACCCGGTTACATTCTCCTTTCTCTTAGTTTTTGTTCTCCCTAAATAAGGGTCAGGTCAAAAAACCTGTCTCGTCATTCTTTGTCTGAAAACTCTTCGCGTTTCAAGTCAAAGAGGGACAGCTGCATATATGTAATTTTTGACCCTCCCCAAGATTTAATATATTTTAGCATTTAAATATATAGTGTTACGACCCAAAATTCACTAAGGGTCGTGATGGCACCGACACCACTGTCAGGCCAGCCAACACCGAGAAGTTGATTAAATTCCCATTTTAGCATATATTGAAAACATTTTCTTTTATACGTTGAACAATAAATAATGAGATTTATGGAAATAATAATGATGTCTTTAACAATTATTAAAATTGAAAAATCCCGTAATCATCCTAGAACCAGGTGTTACAAGTGCATGAGCTATTTCTAGGAAACAATATAATACAACAACCGTCCGAAATACAAATTGGATAGAAAATAAATACAATAATCTGAAAGAGACTCTACTAGCTGCGGGTCATATCGAGAAGTGCAGATCATCCAAGCCTCTGTGTCAACCCTGCTTCTACGTCCACTAGGTCACTAGAGATGCATGTGCCTATGCAAAAAAAAAATGCACAACAAGTGTAGTATGAGTACGAAAAAATTGTGTACTCAGCAAGTATCCCGTCTAATCTCGAAGAAGTAGATATGCGAGGTCTGTAAGGCCCCGTAAAATTTTGTGCTCAAAACCTAGTAGCTCGTAGTGCCAAGATCCGAATATGTGTTAGGAATGTGTAGAATTCTTAGCTCGCCGCGGTTCAGACCCTTTTTACTGATTTTGCACTTAAAAATCAAGAATCAAAATTTTCCAGAAAATTACCATTATGCGATCCAGAATGCGGTCGCAGATCAGGTGTGTGGACCGCATTTCCGTCGCAAAGTTAACCAGTGAGTTAGTCGAAATTGATGTTGAAAATGGGATCTATTATGCGAACGCATAATCCATATGCGGGCCGCATAACCATCACATAAACTCCTCAAGGAATTGTGAAGGTCAATTCTGTGGTGCATTATGAGACCGCAGAACAGAAATGCGGACCACATTTCTGTCGCAAAACCAGGCAGAGAAGTCAGATTTTAGGATCACTTCTACGGTCCATTATGCGGACCGCATTTCCACTTTGTGATCGCAGAGTGCGACCGCAGACCCGACTCGGCTCCAGATTTTTTAATTTTTTAACCCAATCTCTTCTTCAATAAGACACCCCAACCCTTCATTTTTACACATTTTTCTGGACAAAACTAGAGAGAAGGGAGAGAGGGTTCTTGAGAGAGAAAGTCCCATCTTCATCAATTTGATTTTCCAAGGTTGCCCAGGCCCAAAAATTCTTGGGTATTATCTTCATATCCATTCTTGCACGTAAGTTCCCCAACTCTTTTTCATTGACTTTTCAAATTTTAATAAAAAGGGAAATTCTTATGCATTGATTCTTGGTAATGGGGGTCGAAAGACTCATGTATGTCCATTAAAACCTAAAATCTAGTAAGAGTAATTAGGTGGGAGTAAAGAATTGTGTAAAGGATGGTTGATAACCTAAATATGTTCGGATAGTGATTGTGAACTTTGATTCTAAAAAATATGTATTAATTTGTGTACTAGATTGATGTTTCCAGGCTTTTGGGTAAAGTTGGAAGTAGATATTAAAAGGGAATTCGACTCCAGGTATGTATGGCTAACTTTGATCTTTGTAGAATCGCCTTGTTTGGTATACGAATGTTTGGTATGTGATATCTACGTAGCTTATTCATGAAAATTATTGTAATTTGTATGATTGTGATTGTTGTGGAATTCTTGTGATTGGTTCGATTGAGTGTTGTGGTTAAGTCTCCCGATATAATGGTGCAAGTAACTGGCAATAAACTAAATGTGTGATCGTGAAAGTGTTATGTGGTAAGAGTTTAGAAACCAATGATGGAAGAAAATCATGAATGATGCAACTAGAATATCTGTGATAACCACATCTATGGCTTATTGTGGGCAATTGTCGTTGTAATGTAAAGCACATGTGAGTTGTTGGATGTGAAGGAAATTAGTATTGATGGTTATGGAAATACTTGTAAAGTGTTGTTGTTATTTCTTAAGAAGTGTTGTTGTTGATCCTTGTGAATTGTTGATTGTTGTTGTATTGTTTGTGGATTGTGACTATACGGTGGGATCGGGTTGCGTGCCGCAACATGAAGTTATAAGGTGTGGGTTGTGGCGATAAGGGTGGCCGAGGTAATAAGGGTGGACGAGGTAATAAGGGTGGAAAAGTGATCGAAATCACTATTGAAATAAACATTTGAGCAAATTGTGAAATCATTGGTGTGGAATTGTGGAAGGTGGAAAACAGGAGAGATTGAAAACTTGTTTGGCTTGGTTGTTTCTTTTCATGTGCATTTGATTGTTGTTTCTATTATTGTTACCTACTTGTATACGGCTTGAGTTTACTTGGAGCAAGTTTGTTCATACATACCAGTACAGTTCAAGTGTACTAACGTCCCTTTTGCCGGGGGCGCTATATTCGTGTTATGATTGTAGGTGGATCCATAGCAGGCACTCCAGTCCACCGACCGTAGATCTTCATCCCTTCCCGCCTGCTGAATTGGTGAGCCCCTTTCCTTTCGGGGCCCTGCGTGGATCATGCCGCCTTTATTATGGAGTCTTATTTTGGTATTTGTATAAGGTATAGCCGGAGCCTTGTTACCGGCAAGTACGATATCATCCCTTTTCATGTTTAGAGGCTCTATAGACAGGAAATGTGGGTCATGAACTTATGTAATATGTATCTTGTACGTTGGGCTACGTAAAGTGTAAACCACGCTAAGAATCAGGTACCATTTGTATGTTTTCTAATAAAAAGGTGTTTTGTTTGTAAATATTTATTTCTCTTGGCTAATAAGTAATGTAAAATGGGGGGTAACACGTGGGGTAGGAGAGGCACTCAGGTCCGCTTAACTGGGGTTACCCGGTCCAGCGCCGGTCATGTCCCTCGGATTCGGGGCGTGACAAACTTAGTATCAGAGCCTCCGATTTTAAAAGAGTCCTAGGATGTCTCGAAGCGGTGCCTAGTAGAGCCCTTCTTATTGGTATGTTGTTGACCATATATATAAGTAGGGGGCTACACGGGCATTTAGGAAACTATCCTCTTCTTTGTTATTCCATATCATGCGGTGAAGTGGAAAGTGGAAGTATCTATGTCTAACTCGTGCTCTGTTTCGAATTCTTCAGAAATGGCACCTAAGAATAAAGCTAGGCTCAGTCTTGGGACCTGATGCCGTGGGTGAGAGTGACTCCCCGACCTTGAATCTGCCTGGCCCATCTATTCCAGAGCCAAGCATTCCTGTTCCAGCTACGGCAGAGGGTGCCACCATCCCTCCCGCCGATACTCCTAATCTTGATACTATTCCAGCTTCCGGTCCCGGGGTTTCTGATGGGGACCTTAGAGGAGCCATCCGTATGTTGACCCAGTTAGTGGCCGCCCAGGCCCAGAGATCTCATAATGCCCCTGTGTCCTCCAGCAGATAGGGAGATTCTGCTAGCTCCAGAGTCCACCAGTTTCTGCGATTGGCCCCTCCAGAGTTCTCAGGCACAGACCTAGAGGCCGATCCGCAGGATTTCCTTGATGAGATGTACAAGACCCTCCGAGTGATGAGGCTACAGAGACAGAGGGGGTTGAGTTGGCTTCATACTGGTTAAGGGTAGCGGTGCATTCGTGGTTTGAGATGTGGGAGGATTCCCGTGAGGAGGGAAGACCTCCGACGAGATGGGATGAATTTGTAGATGCCTTTATGGACCAGTTCTTGCCTGCCGAGATAATGGCAGCTCGTACCACTGAGTTCGAGGTTCTCAAGCAGGGCAGCATGAGTGTTTGGGAGTACCACATGGAGTTTGTGAGGTTGTCCAAGTATGCTCCTCAGTTAGTGTCGACCATGGATGCTCGAGTTCAGCGTTTCGTTCAGGGTCTTAGTCCTTTGGTAGTGAATGAGGCTGCTATAGTGGCCTTGCACTCAGATATGAATTATGGAAAGATTGTAGGATTCGCTCAGGCCACAGAAGCTAGGAAGTTGAAGATATAGGCAGAAAGGTAGAGTAGCAGCAGGGCCCGGTCAGCGGGTCACTTAGGGAGACCAGTTCCGGGGAGAGGGTCATCAGGGCCATCCCAGTCATATGCTCAGTCCTCAACGAGTGCACCGCCATCTGTGCATAGTTACCAGCAGAGCAGTCACTCGAGACCAGGATAAGACAGCAGGAGGTTCCGTCAGTCCGGTCGTCCAGGAGTGAGGTCCCAGCAGCAGGGGAGAGCTACATGCCCCAAGTGTGGGAGGTTCCATACAGAGACTTGCTATTTGGATATCTCGGTATGTTATAGGTATGGGTTGAGAGGTCACATCCAGCGGGACTGCCGTGCGCCCAGTCAGGGTGTGGGTAGGGGATCTTCCTAGTCGTCCGGGTCTTCAATTGCTCATCATCCGTGCGTCCTCCAGCTCCAGCAGGGCGTGGTGTAGTTAGGGGTGGAGCTTGTGGTAGGGGTGGAACTAGCCGGTTCTATGCTTTGAGTGGTCTCCAGAATGCTGAGGCTTCTCCAGATGTTGTTACAATTATCTTGTTTGTTCAGGACATGATTGCTATGCTTTTATTTATTCGGGGTCCTCTTTGTCTTATGTCACCCCATTCGTTGCTTCAAGTTTTGGGATAGAACCCGAATAGCTTCATGAGCCGTTCTCTGTATCAACTCCGGTTGGTGATTCTATTACAGCCTCGCGAGTTTATAGGAATTGTTTCATCACAGTGTGTGGTCGCATTACCACGACCGATCTTATTGAGCATGGAATGGTAGATTTCAATGTAATCATGGGAATGGACTGGCTTTATTCGTTCTTTTCTAAACTTGACTGCCGAACGAGAGTCATGAAACTCGAGTTCCCCAATGACCCGGTTATCGAGTGGAAAGGGAATGGTGTGGTGGCGAAGGGTATGTTTATTTCCTACCTTAAATCTTCAAAGATGATTAAAAAGGGATGTATCTATCATTTGGTCCGGGTGGCGGACACCATATTAGAAGTGTTTGTCCTCGAGTCTGTGCCGGTTGTGAACGAGTTTCTTGAAGTATTTCTAGATGAGCTTCCAGGAATTCCACTAGATAGGGAGATTGATTTCGGGATCGATGTATTGCCAGATACCCAGCCAATATCTATTCCTCCATACAGAATGGCGCCAACTGAGTTAAGAGAGTTAAAGGAGCAGCTGAAGGATTTATTAGAGAAGGGGTTCATACGACCGAGTGTGTCGCCGTGGGGTGCTCCATTTCTCCTTGTCAGAAAGAAGGATGGGTCGCTTCGGATGTGCATTGATTATCGGCAGCTTAACAAAGTCACCATCAAGAATATATATCCTTTGCCTCGGATAGATGATTTGTTCGACCAATTTCAAGGTGCAAAGTTCTTCTCCAAAATTGATTTGCGATCCGGGTATCACCAGTTGAAGATCAGAGAGCAGGATATTCCTAAAACCGCCTTCAGAACTCGCTATGGTCACTTCGAATTCTTGTTCATGTCTTTTGGGCTAACCAACGCCCCGACAGCTTTCATGGACCTTATGAATCGGGTTTTCAAGCCATTTCTAGACTCCTTTGTGATTGTCTTCATTGACGACATCCTCATTTATTCGCGGAGCAGGGAGGATCATGCTGATCACCTCAGAGCAGTTTTGTAGACTCTTCATCAGCACCAGTTGTATGCTAAATTCTCAAAATGTGAATTTTGGTTGGAGTCCGTCACTTTTCTGGGTCATGTAGTTTCCAGTGAGGGGATTCAGGTGGATCCCCAGAAGATTGCAGCGGTGAAGGATTGACCTAGACCCACGACCCCGACGGAGGTTCGTAGCTTCTTGTGTTTGGCCGGGTACTACTGGAGGTTTGTGGAGGGATTCTCTACCCTCGCCTCCCCATTGACTAAATTGATGCAGAAAGCAGTTAAGTTCCAATGGTCCGACGCTTGTGAGAAAAGTTTTGAAGAATTAAAGTCAAGTTGACCTCGGTACCGATATTGGCCTTGCCGGAAGGCACAAAAGGATTTGTGGTCTATTGTGATGCTTCCAGGGTCGATTTGGGTGTATTTTGATGCAGCATGTGAAGGTTATAGCGTATGCTTCAAGGTAACTCAAGAATCACGAGAAGAATTACCTGACGTATGATTTGGAGCTTGCAGCAGTTGTATTTGCCTTGAAAATATGGCAGCATTATCTTTTTGGGGTCCATGTGGATGTGTTCTCTGACCACAAGAGTCTCCGGTACTTGTTCAAATAGAAGGAGTTAAATTTGAGGCAGCGGTGGTGGTTAGAATTGCTTAAAGATTATGATATGAACATCTTATACCATCCGGGAAAGGCGAATATTGTGGCCGACGCCCTCAGTCGAAAATCCATGGGTAGTTTGGCTCGCTTGGGGGCGGATCAGAGGCTCCTAGCTCGGGAGGTCTATCAGTTGGCCAGTCTTGGGGTTTGCATTTTGACCCCAAATGAGGAGGAAATTATGGTGCGTAATAGAGCAGAATCATCGCTTGTAGCGGAAGTCAAGGAAAAATAGTTCATCGATCTAGCATTGGCACAGATGAAGGAGGCAGTTCTGAACAACAAAACTTCGGCATTTTCACTTGACGACAATGATGATGTGCGACGATGTCAAGGAAGGCTATGTGTTCCAGATGTGGATAACCTTCGGGAGAGAGTAATGGCGGAGGCTCATAATTCCAGGTATCTGGTGCACCCGGGTTCTACAAAAATGTATCACGATTTCAAGGAAATTTATTGGTGGAATGGTATGAAGAGGGGTGTGGCTGACTTTGTATCTAAATGTCCAAATTGTCAACAAGTAAAAGCTGAGAATCAGCGGCCCGGTGGGTTAACCCAGCTTATGGAAATACCAATGTGGAAGTGGGAGATGATCAACATAGATTTCATGGTAGGATTATCTCGCACTCAGCAAAAGTTTGACTCAATTTGGGTGATAGTGGACCGACTCACCAAATCAGCTCACTTCTTGCCAGTCAAGTCCACCGATACCGCAGAAAAGTATGCTCGGTTGTACATCAAGGAAATAGTGAGGCTTCATGGTACTCTGCTCTCTATTCGGATCGAGGGACTTAGTTCACAGCTAATTTTTGGAAGACATTTCAGCAAGGTTTGGGTACCCAGGTGAATCTCAGCACGGTTTTCCATCCGTAGACCGATGGCCAAGCAGAGCGGACTATTCAGATGCTTGAAGATATGTTGCGGGCTTGTGTCTTGGACTTCAAAGGTAATTGGGATGATCGCTTTCCCCTTATAGAATTTGCTTACAATAATAGCTTTCATGCTAGAATTCAGATGGCCCCATTTGAGGCATTGTACGGAAGAAGGTGTAGGTCTCCGATTGGGTGATTTGAAGTGGGTGAAGCAGAATTGATAGGACCGGATCTCGTGCACCTGGCTATGGAGAAAGTTAAAGTCATTCAGGAAAAGATGAAAACTGCTCAGAGTCGCCAGAAATCCTATGCGAACATTCATCGCAGAGAATTGGAATTCCAAGTTGATGATTGGGTATTCTTGAGGGTGTCTCCTATGAAGGGAGTCATGCGATTTGGGAAGAAAGGGAAGTTGAGTCCTAGGTATGTCGGACCATATCTGATCGCTCAACGGATAGGGCAAGTTACTTATAAGTTGGAGTTGCCCCCTGAAATGTCCCTCGTGCACCGGTGTTCCATGTGTCTATGTTAAGGAAAGTGGTTGGAGATCCGTCCACCATCGCCCCAGTAGAAGACATCAAAGTTACTTAAGAGTTATCATATAAAGAAATTCCGATTGCTATTCTTGATAGACAAGTCCGTACATTGCGAAACAAGGAAATTGCTTCAGTTAAAGTGTTGTGGAGAAATTAACAAGTCGAAGAAGCCACTTGGGAAGCGGAATATGATATGAAAGAAAAATATCCCCATTTGTTTGAACAAGTCTAGTAGTGATCGTGCGAACTCTTGTTCCTAGCGAACTGGCATAGTATCCCATTTGGTGCAAAGACACCCCATTTCTCCCCTAAATGCTTTACTATTGTAATTCTTCAAGTTGTGCCGAAATTGTATGTGTTGTGATTATTTGAGTCATATGCAAACCCTTCTTGGTAAATGAAAAGTTTTGTAAGAACTCTTGTGATAAGTAATTGGCTTATGATAGTATAGGTTGGTAATGATTAATTTACATGTGTATAGTGAATCGAAGTGGTTAAACTATATGGGACTCATTGTAGTAATCAAACTATATGCAAAAGTTCGTCAAGTGATTGAATATGTGCAACTGTTGAGATAATGAATTGTACACCATTTGTAGGGTTGATAGGAATTGTGTAATGGTGTTTGAAAATATGTTTTGGGGGCTCTCTAATAGGTAGATATGTCCATAATACAAAAGAGACTCTGGCAAAATTTTTCTAAAAATATGGGAGTTAGTGAAAATTTTGAGAGTCTGCATATCTTGTCTTTCAAACCAACTGATTTTCAAAAATCCTCATTCGAGAACGAATGATTTTAAGTAGGGGAGGATGTAAGGCCCCGTAAAATTTTATGCTCAAAACCTAGTAGCTCGTAGTGCCAAGATCCGAACCCTTTTTACTGATTTTGCACTTAAAAATTAAGAATCAAATTTTTCCAGAAAATTGTCATTATGCGGTCCAGAATACGGTTGCAGATCAGGTATGCGGACCGCATTTCTGCCGTAGATTTAACCACTGAGTTAGTCAAAATTGATGTTGTAAATGCGCTCCATTATGCGATCGCATAATCCATATGCGGACCGCATAACCATCGCATAAATTCCTCAAAGAATTGTTAAGGTCAATTATGCGGTGCATTGTGCGATCGCAGAATGGAAATGCGGACTGCATTTCTGTCGCAAACCCAGGCAAAAAGTCAGATTTTAGGAGCACTTCTGCGATCTATTATGCGGACCGCATTTCCACTCTGCGATCGCAGAGTGCAACCGCAAACCTGACTCGGTTCCAAATTTTCTAATTTTTCAACCCAATCTCTTCTTCAAATAAAACACCCCGACCCTTCATTTTTACACATTTTTCTGGACAAAATTAGAGAGAAGGGAGAGAGGGTTCTTGAGAGAGAAAGTCTCATCTTCATCAATTTGATGTTCCAACGTCGCCCAGGCTCGGAAATTCTTGAGTATTATCTTCATCTCCATTTCTTGCAGGTAAGGTCCCCAACTCTTTTCATTGATTTTCAAATTTTAATAAAAAGGGAACTTCTTATGCATCAATTCTTGGTAATGGGGGTCGAAACACCTAAAATCTAGTAAGAGTAATTAGGTGGGAGTAAAGAATTGTGTAAAGGAGGGTTGATAACCTAAAGATGTTCGGGTAGTGATTCTGAACCTTGATTCTAAGAAATATGTATTAATTTGTGCACTAGATTGACGTTGCCAGGCTTTTGGGTAAAGTTGGAAGTAGATATTAAAAGGGAATTCGACTCCAGGTATGTATGGCTAACTTTGATCTTTGTAGAATCGCCTTGTTTGGTGTACTAATGTTTGGTATGTGATATCTACGTGGCTTATTCATGAAAATTATTGTAATTTGTATGATTGTGATTGTTTTGGAATTCTTGTGATTGGTTCGATTTGAGTGTTGTGGTTAAGTCTCCCGATATAATGGTGCAAGTAACTGGCAATAAACTAAATGCGTGATCGTGAAAGTGTTATTGTGGTAAGAGTTGAGAAACCAATGATGGAAGAAAATCATGAATGATGTAACTAGAATAACTGTGATAACCACATCTATGGCTTATTGTGGGCAATTGTCGTTGTAATGTAAAGCACATGTGAGTTGTTGGATGTGAAGGAAATTAGTATTTATGGTTATGGAAATACTTGTAAATTGTTGTTGTTATTTCTTAAGAAGTGTTGTTGTTGATCCTTGTGAATTGCTGATTGTTGTTGTGTTGTTTGTGGATTGTGACTATATGGTGGGATCGGGTTACGCGCCGCAACACGAAGTTATAAGGTGTGGGTTGTGGTGATAAGGGTGGCCAAGGTAATAAGGGTGGACGAGGTAATAAGGGTGGAAAAGTGATCAAAATCACTATTGAAATAAACATTTGAGCAAATTGTGAAATCATTGGTGTGGAATTGTGGAAGGTGGAAAACAGGAGAGATTGAAAACTTGTTTGGCTCGATTGTTCCTTTTCTTGTGCATTTTATTGTTGTTTCTATTACTGTTACCTACTTGTATATGGCTTGAGTTTACTTGGAGCAAGTGTGTTCATACATACCAGTACAGTTCAAGTGTACTGACGTCCCTTTTGCCGGGGGCGCTACATTCGTGTTATGATTGTAGGTAGATCCATAGCAGGTACTCCAGTCCACCGACCGTAGATCTTCATCCCTTCCCGCCTGCTGAATTGGTGAGCACCTTTCCTTTCGGGGCCCTGTGTGGATCATGCCGCCTTTATTCTGGAGTCTTATTTTGGTATTTGTATAAGGTATAGCCGGAGCCTTGTTACCGACAACTACGATATCATCCCTTTTCATGTTTAGAGGCTTCATAGACAGGAAATGTGGGTCACGAACTTATGTGATATGTATCTTGTACGTTGGGCTATGTAAAGTGTAAACCACGCTAAGAATCAGGTACCATATGTATGTTTTCTAATAAAAAGGTGTTTTGTTTGTAAATGGTTTTCTCTTGGCTAATAAGTAATGAAAAATGCGGGGTAACACGTGGGGTAGGAGAGGCACTCAGGTCCGCTTGACTGGGGTTACCCGATCGAGCGCCGGTCATGTCCCTCAAATTCGGGGCGTGACAAGGTCGACTTCGACACTTGCTAGTGGTCCAATAATGGTACGCCAATAATATGATAATTCAAAAGATTTTTTTAAAACATGGTTACAACTCTTTAGGATAAGCAACTAAGCAATTCTTTTTGTTATAGGAAATTTCTAAATTCCTTTCCATTATTTATACATTAAACTCAAGATAGGGAGAATGGATATCAACATCTATAAATCTCAAGGCAAGCAATACAAGCATGCGCAAATCATGCCGAGGTCATACAGCCCGATCCAACAAGTATTTAAACTATGCACTGTCAGAGGGTCGAATGGCGCGAACCATAGATGCATGTATTTAATCTGCCGAGCCGTTCGGCCTATTCCACAATAGATAAACACATTCAAATAGTCAAGTCAATAATTCATCAAGGAGAAAATATTTAGGAAAAGGCAAGTTTCTTTTTTAATAGTCAAGAAATGATATCAAGCCTTTTAGAAATTCATTTACACGTTCGATATGTTTTAAGCATTTTTAGTTTGTCAACAAGGTTGCAAGTATTACAAGTAAGCATGCTTTGGACCCTAAACTATTCGGACTTAAGCATAATAGTAGCTATGCACAGACTTTCGTCACCTCATGTATACATTGCCCCCACAATAGGAGCACATAACCAATTAACTCACCTATGGGGACAATTCCCTCTTACAAGGTTAGAAAAGAGACTCACCTCGCTCCGAAGTTCCATAACCGGCATTCCACGCACTTCTGAAGACTCAAATTGATGCACAATGCTCCAAAACTAGCCAATAATTATGTTAATCCGTTAATATGTGATCAATTACTCATAATAATCCAATTTGTAACAATTCTTATCCCCGATCGAAAAGTTGACAAATATGCCCTCCGGCTCACATGCTCGGATTTTAAATTTTTTGAAGATAAAGTTTACCCATAACCTCACGAACTCAAATATATAATTTACTCTCAATTTCTTACCCAAAATCGTGGTCAAAATCCAAGAATATGAATTTTCTAGGTTTTCCCTCAAACCCCAAGTTTCTACCAATTTCCATACTTTAATTCGTAATAATACCATGTATTTAACTCACAAGGGGTAGAATTAACTTACCTCATGTTTGATGATGAATTCCCCCTCTCCAAAGGCTCCAAAATCTCCCAACCAAGAAGAAAAATGAAGGATAATGGGCCAAATCCCAATTTTTAAAGAGCTCACTACCTCTAGCACTTTTGCACTTGCGGTAACTTGACTGCTTCTGCGATTCTACAGGTGCGGCACATGGCCCGCTTCTGCGATACTCTTCTAGCCCCTCCACTTCGCATCTGTGCCTCCTTTATCGCAGGTGTGGTCCCGCCTCTGCGGCCTAGCGACTGCATCTGCAGTCCCAACACTCTCATCTAAAGTCGCATCTGTGACCCTTATGGCCGCTTATGCGTCTCCACACCTGCGGCCAAAACCTGCAGGTATGGTTACGCTAGATACTAGTTCCTTCAATTCTTCATCAAATTTCAAATTTTGATCTGTTAACTATCTGGAATCCGGCTGAGGCCCCCGAGACCCTATTCGATCACACCAACCAGTCCCAAAACACATTACGGACTTGCTCGAGGCCTCAACTCTTATCAAACAATGCTAAAATCATGAATTGCCCTCTAATCCAAGCTTAATGAACTTTAGAATTTCAAACTTCTACATTGGATGCTGAGACCTATCAAATCACGTCCGATTGACATCAAATTTTGTATACAAGTCATATTCGACATTACAGACCTACTTAAACTTCTAGAATCAGATTCCGACCCCAATATCAAAAAGTTCACTTTCGGTTAAACTTCTCAAAAACCTTCAAATTTCTATCTTTAGCCAAATGACTCTAAAATGAACCACGGACATCCGACCGATCGTGCTCCCAATACCAAAATCACCATATAGAGCTATTCCTAGACTCGGGATCGCAAACAAACATGGATAACACTAAAACGCACTTCAACCCAAACTTATGAAATTCTTCCAAAAATACTAACTTCCACAATAGGTGCTGAAATGTTCCCGGGCCTTTCAAAACCCGATCCGTATATACGCCCAAGTTCAAAATCATCATACTAACCAACTATGTTTTCTAGCCTATAAACCAGCAAAAATCAGCCATGAAATCTCCTTGAAACCAACAACATTTCCTCCATCAAACCCTACTGAAAACCCTCCCAAAATCAGCTCCACAATTGACAAAAAAGCAGCTAAAGAATAGCTTCAAAACAATCCCAAGCCAGCCCCCTAAAAGATTTTTAGAAATGCTACAAAGTTCCGATTCCATTTTCTCATGTTGTACGGGGTTCAGTCGAGCTCTAATCATTATTTCTAATTGAAGTTGCCGACAAATATTTAGGTTAAAATTGACAAGCTGCTTCTTAATACAAGGTTCCACTCTTTTTCTTGTCTACTATTTCAATTGTGATTATATATCTTGTTTACCGCAAAAATGGTAATACAATTAAATTTGTAAATAGGATTCTAAAAATACGTGACCTATTCCTGAGCTAGTTTGTTAGGTCAGTTAGTGCTAAAAACATGAAGTATAGTGGTGAAAAGCGAGTTAAGTAAGGCAGTAATCAAACCAATAAGGGGTTATTGCCCGGATGCAAAGTCAGCCTGCAGATACCTCAGAGCCAAGGTTCGAGCCGATCTCGAGCTATCAAGGGTGATCGGGAGTGGGATAACAGGCAGAAGTACGGCTGAGCAAAGCTCTATTATCAATATTGAGCAAAATAATGGAGAACAAACGAGAAAGCGATAAAGTATTACGGCGGCCTCGGGCCAATGAAAATAGAAAATTTAGAAGTAAGAGGGAGAGAGAGATATTATTGCATTTTTTGATAAGTGGAGCAACATCAGTCCCCCTTTACAAAGAGGCGAGGATCCCCTTTATATAGGCAGGGGATTTCTTGCAATATAAAACGTGTTAATAGTGAAAGTACAGAGATAGGATGGCCAGGTTTAACACCTCATAATAGACTTCAGGTAGGCCGACCTTGTCAGGTCGAATTGCGTGTCTTGGGAACCTCCCCCTTGCTTGTCGTGGTCTACTGCATTAGTCAGAATAAAATCATCTCTTAGATGAACCTCGAGGATAAGCTCCGGCCTTGGCTCCGAGCTTCGAGGGGCATGACCGCGAGATGATATTTTGATGGAGAACTGAAGCTCCCGGATTCACCGAACATAGATAGTCTCCACGTTTCTTAGAGTGAAAGGCAACGAGGAGTGATGAGAAATAATCCTAAACTCCTATTCCCTTTAGCATCTCTGAGAATGGTTGCGGTCCATTATGGCGCGCTATGTGTGCCATTACTGCGGATTCCATTATTGACTGCGGTGGTTGGCTCTCTTTAATGTACCTACGATGCTCTTATAAATGTTTGCTTCTTCCTATTTGGATCCTATTCAGAACCTTTTAGTGAAGTCCGTTTTTCCTGTGTTCCTTGCTTTCTTCCTAAGAGCGCGACCCTCCCTACTTTCTTCTTTTATTAGACTTTCTCAAGGATGGCAAACATTTCTACTGCTGCTTCTCCTGAGGTTGCGGGCTCGACCTTTTCATTATTCTCTCAAGGTGAAGTGACGGCTCCTCTACATGTCGAGGAGTGCGTCCCAGTACCCTTTGCCATGACTTTAGATTTTAGGGTCGAGAGACTCTCCTCGAAATTAGGATGTCGTGAACCATTAACTCGATATATCAGTTCCATAACGGATATTGGGAGAGTAAGGGCCTATTGCCATTGGCGGGATGTCGTGCTCGCAGAGATTCTTGCTCAGGATAAAGATATTATGGCTTATAGGGCTGGATTTTTGGCGTGTATACCTACCCATTTACTTTAGGAACGGCTGGACCGTCTTTGCCCCCAATAGACCCTGTGGTTCTTAATTTCTACCATAGTCACCAAGTGACTCTGGGTCAGATCCATCATTCGTTCTGGCATGTGGTTTATATGATTAGGCATTATTCGAGCATAATATAGGGGATTCCCTTCACTTTGAATCATTTAGTCTGGATGTATAGCCGTCGCCTCCTTTGGGAGGCTTAATAAAGCTTCATCGTCGAGCCACGAGGTCTTTTGTTGCCCGTACCGAGGAGTTTGGGGACGACGGGTGGTTGAGTTGATTTGTCCGAGTGAGGACATCTGATTTAATCCCAATGGAAGGGATATCGTTCCTTGAAAAGTGGAACGCCACGCATAAGTGGATGCAGGGCTTCTGCATCCCTTTGGTGATTTCTCCTTATGTTCCTGACTTTGTTGTTTCTTCCATGTCTTTTCAGCCGTGGCGGTCTATCCTAGAGTGGTGCCGGATCTACCAGATTGGGTCAGTCATTTATACTCAGCCTACCCGTATAATGATCGTGCATAGAAGGATCTATCCCGAGCCTGGTGGGAGGCAAAAGATCATGGTAAGTTCCAAGTTCTTGACGTATCCGCGCATTATAGTGCAGCTTGCTACTGGTGGCTCTTTCTTTTCTGTGCATTTGATCCCTATATCTATGTAGGTCTAGGAGGAGTCTACTGATATGGGAGGTGCCGCCTGCCGTAGGGGATATCTAGATGCTTGACAAGGAGAAGAAAAGGCAAATGGGTGCTTCAATCGAGCCACCGGAGCTAGAAAGGACCAAAGTAAAGGAGTCCAAGGTTGATTTATCAGCTCCGGCTTCTAGCTCGGTAGGAAATCCTCGTGCTGAAGGTGAGGGAGAAAATAGCCTTTTAGCACCCTCCAAAGATTGTTTGGGACCGGTTTCTCCTCGGGCCGAGGGGATAAATGTCTCCAGACAGGAGTCTGATATTGACACGGCCTGTTTTCATGGTGGCGAAGCAAGGGATGGGGTATCAAGTACTGGTTTTGACTCGGCAGGTGGACAGAGTCCTTATCAAGCCTAGATGTCCTCAGCAGGCAATCTGAAGGAGCCTCGATCGGGGACCCGAAATGAACAGGGAGCGGACATTCAAACTGACCCCGTTGGCTCATTGGTTATTGTTGATTCCCCAAAAGGGGGATCACTTTCATCTTTTAGAGTGCGAGATGAGCTTTGTAAGGTTATTTTCGAGGTGGGAGCACTAGTCAAAGGTGGAGACGCACTTTGGAGGACGGCGATCACTCTTGAGGGTTGCTCCGGTATCAACGTTTCCTCAATTTTTGGCGAGATGGGCAGGATTTGTGAGTGGGTAACCTCCTTCATCCTCTTTCTATTACTTCGGGCCATTCCAATCTCTATTCCTTTAAGTTTTCTATGTGATTGCAGGCTGAAGCACTTTACAGCCAAGCTCTCACCCAGTATCAGGACGAGGTGAGCCGTCGCGAACGTGAGAAAGTCATTTTAACCGAACAAGTTATTCATCCTTTGTTCTTACTCTTATTTGAGCTTCCGTGGGATTCTATTGCTTTTAACCTCTTGGGCCTAACTCATGTTGTTTGAGTAGAAGACGCTTTTACTGAGAGGGGAGCTTTGGGCCATGGATGCTGAAATCCTCGAGCTCAGTTGCCGCGTGGACGAGGTTATTTCTGAAAGGGATAGCCTTACAAGGAGGGTCACCTCGATTGAGCATCAGCTTCAGGATGTGATGGAGGATAATGGCAAGTACAAGAGTCTCCATTCTGGGCTGGTGGCCACACTACTTTAGATCAGAGCCGAGACCGAGGTAATTGTATCTTTACATGGGGAAGGAGCGACCACTGAAGATTCTTGTGTTGAGAGGACCTTTGAAAAGGCAGACCCAACTTTACCTCGAGCCGCGGGCCGTTCTTGGCCGGACCTTCAAAGGTTAACCACCGAGGGCGCATTAGAAGGGAGCTCGAGCGGTGTTAGAAGTGGGGGTGGATCTCCGGAGAGCAGGGACACCGTTGAGAAGGGACCATCGGGAGATTCACAGATGCCTTGATACGACCTTTGAGGCTGTTGATTTGGCAGTATACTTAGGCTATCCTGTTTTTCCCCGTTGTTCTCCCTGCCTATATATGGTGCCTTTATTTCGGCATATGTATACAGAGAAAATCTCATGACTTTGTCCCCCTTATTGGCGAGAGAGCTTTGAATCTATAGTGTATCTTTGTGGCCCATTTAGGCTGGTTGATGCGGCCTCTAATGTGAGTTGTCGTGGGAGGTCTTGCGCCTCCAGGCATTTGCTATTTTTTAACTATTTATGGATCCAGTCAATGCGACTCGGGCTGCAACTAGCCCTCATATTTTCTTCTGCCCGTATGGGTGGATGATGATGGCTCTTTTTGCTTTGGGTCGAACTGACCTTATGGATGTGTGTCTTGGAGATTTATCTTGGCCGACGATGGTATCATTTGGATCGTGCCCTTAAGCATATTAAGTTTGAATTATCCTCAGGTCCAGCCTCCAAACTACATCGCGAGTCGAGCTATAATCGACCCTTAAGTTTCAATGATTCTCTAACTGGAAATAATGGCATTTATACCGTGCCCTTAGGCATTTTGTAATGTTTCCGTGTCCAGTCTCCGAGTCGGGGATCTGACTCGAGCTTAATATACCCTTGAGTTTTCCGCTTATTCGGGCTGGCGGTAATGGTATTTATTTCCTTCCTCATGTTGTTTTGGCTACCTCAATCAACTTCAGGTCCAGTCTCTAAGTCGCATTGCAATTCGAGTTGTAATTGACCCTTAAATCTTATTGAGTTTCTGGCCGGCGATAGTGGCTTTTATGCCGTGCCCTTAGGCGTATTATAGCTTTTTTAGATTCAGTCTCCAAGTCGCATTACGACTTGGGCTGCATTCAACTCTTAATCTTCCGTGATTTTTCGATCGGCAATAGTGGGATTTATCCCGTGCCTTTAGGCGTGTTATAATTTTTGGGTGTAGTCTCCAAGTCCGACTCGAGCTGTAATTGACCCTCAAATCTCATTAATTGTTCAACTGGCGATAGTGGCTTTTATGCCATTTGGTCGATAAGACCTTTTAGTATGTGGTCCGTAGGCTTGTATAGTTAACTATTTTGGATTCGGTCTCCGAATCGAGTTACGATTCGAGCTCACTTTAATCCTCAAGTTGTCAATTTTCAAGCTGACAACAATGGCTCTTACACTGTATGGTCGTAGAGACTTTTCAATAAGAGGCCCGTAGGCTTGCTTAGCTGGCGACAATGGCTCTATGCTGTTTTTGCCTGTGGGCTTTTTGTACCCTTTGTTTTCGCTTGTTAAGGTCTTTTGAATATTTTTGCCTGACCCATCATCGGTTCTAAAAGAACCTCGATTTCAAGTCCTTGTCGGCGATGTTTTGAGCACCTCGTAAGGTTCACAGCTCGATTTTGGAGCCGACATGGTCAGAACTCATTTTTTGCCTGTTGAGGGAAGCTTGTTTTTAATCGGTTCTTTCCAAAGTATATTTGGAGCATTTGTTAGCAATAGTCAGGCATCCTTGAGTCGCGTTATTTTGGCTATATCATCCATTTTGACTGTAGTCATATGCGTTTGGCCGTGGCCATTTTTGATCCCAAGCGACAGTTTTAGGCGTCTACACCGAGGGTATGCCCTTTAGGGATTCTTACAAATGCGATGTATAGCCTAAACTGCGGGATTTTCATGCCTGTTGAGTTCTTACAGTTTGTCATGCCTATTGAGGTCTTATAGTTTGTCATGCCTATTGAAGTCTTACAGTTTATGGCGGATAGATCTGGTTATGTCGAGGCTGCCCGCTAGGGTCTTACAGTTTCAGATTTTCCAGTGCATGGCGATTGGTGCCAGTCTCCAAGTCATCGAGTTTGTTTAAGCATGAAGACCGCTTCTCGTGAGCTCGGAGTTACCTTATAGGGGCTTGATGAGCCCGGCGTCCCGACCCTGGAGGCATGTGGGTGCCGAATTGCTTAAGTCTCCGAGTATCTCGAGACGTACTTGGCGGGGAGGCCTTTGCCATGAGTATACAAAAATAGCCTTTTTTGAAGTAAGAAATTCCAAAAGATATTCTTTATTGCTTAGCATAAATATAGGTCGTTGATACATATTGCTCTATTGCCTACGAGCTTGGCCCACATGGGTATGACTCTTCGGGTCGCTTGGCCCGGTGCATTGCCTCCTGTCGGAGTCTCTTCATCATTTTTTCTGAAGCTGGGCTGGTTGCAAAGTAAATCCCGTAGGTCCATATTGTGCGGACGTCGTCATGTTAGAAAATTCTGTCGGCAAGAAACCTATTTCGGAACAAAAAGGCCTGATTGAGGAAAAAAAGTGCTGTGCTCGAGGGCTCTTGGGGGGTTCTATGATCGGATGCCCTAACAGTAATACCGCTGGAGCATTGACACATTCCAGTTGCTCGAGAGCTGTTCGCCTTCGATGGTAGCTTATAGGAGCCTTTGCCAACTATCCCGAGGATATGGTACGGCCATTCCCGATTCTGGCCTAGCTTTCCTTCATTTGGGTTTCAGGTGTTGAGAGTAACCTTCATTAGGACTAAGTCTCCGATTCCGAAATATTGGAGGTTCGTTCTCCTATTGTAATACCTTTCAATTTTTTGCTTCTAGGCGGCCATCTAGACTAGCGAGGCCTCCCGTCTTTCATTGAGCAGCTCGAGGGCCATTTCCATGGCCTCGTGATTAAACTCTTTGCTGGCATGCCAAAATCTGGCGCTTGGTTCTCCGACCTTTACTGGTATTAGTGCTTCAGCACCATACACTAGAGATAAAGATGTCTCCCCCGTGCTTGATTTTGGGGTCGTTCGGTATGCCCATAGTACTTCGGGTAGCGTTTCTCGCCATTTCCCTTTGGCGTTTTCCAAATTTTTCTTCATGTTTAGAATGATGGTTTTATTCTTGGATTTGGCTTGGCCGTTTGCACACGGATGGTATGGCGTTGAAAGGATTCTTTTGATTTTATTGTCCTCAAGGAACTGTGTTACCTTGCTCCCGATGAATTGCCTCCCCTTGTCGCATGTTATTTCGGATGGGATCTCGAACCGGCATATGACGTGCTCAGTCATAAATAGAATGAATCTAGCTTTACCTGGTGCCGTTGGCAAAGGGCCGACGATGTCCATTCCCCATTTCATAAATGGCCACGGTGATAAAATGAAATGTAGCTGTTCTCTGGGTTGGTGAATCTTGGGGTCAAATCTCTGACATTTGTCGCATCCCCGGATGAACTCCTTGGCGTCCTTTTCCATGTTATCCCAGTAGTAACCTGCTCTGATCACTTTTCGGACTAGGTAGTCTGCCCCGGAATGGTTTCTGCAGGTGCCGTCATGGATCTCTTAGAGCACATAATTTGTGTTTCCCGATGTCACGCCTCCTTTTTCTACTACACCCCTGGAAAGGGATATAATAAATGGAGTTTTTTCCAATTTAAGTGACAATTGAAACGAGATTATTTAAAATCAGAGTCGCCACTTGGGATAATTTATGGTGTCCCAAGTCACCGGTTAAAATCCCGAATCGAGGAAAGGGTTTGACTCTGTATACAGTCCGCGAATAAGAAATCCGGGTAAGGAATTCTATTAACCCGGAAGAAAGTATTAGGCACTCCCTAGTTCCGTGGTTCTAGCACGGTCGCTTTGACAATACTTGGTTTATGAAATTATTTAATTACTAATTTTAGAACCTATATGCTTTTGCTTCTTTCACCACTTTTTACTAAGAAAATTATCTTGAAACGGGTTACGCGTATGTATACCCGCTTGTTTGGCGCGTCAAAAATCATGTCACATGAACGTGTCCATAATTGATAATGCTTTATTATTATTAAGAAAATTTGGGCCAAAGTTGCGCGAACGCATACTCTGGTTTTGTTTTTAGAACCGTAATTATGTTACGCGAACGTATACACAATCACGATAGTATTTTAAGACGGTCCTAAAGGATATTCTACGAAATATTAATCATTTGTATCTAACCCATAAAAATTAAGGCAAGAGCCATATGAGATTTAATGGAGGATGGCACCCCTCAAACTATGTAAACCAACATTAATTAATAGCCCATAACCCCTTTTATTATTAAGAAAGTGTTTGATCGAAGTTGCGCGAACGCATACTCCAAATTAATTTTAGAATCATGGTCATGTTACGCAACGTATACGCAACTACAATTGTATTTTAAATGGACCCAAAGGCTTGCTATGAATATTAATCAATTTTTATACACTTAGATTCAACCTCGTTACTTACTCGAAGTTTCCAGGCCTAATGGCAGGCCCAACGCTTGTCATAGTCTCCATTTAGAGACAAAGAGGCGTGCCTTTTTAAAAAAATGGAAATGGTCTGGTACTTAGGCCCAAAATGAGCCTACCAATTAACGAATACATTGCTGAGGACCTAGTATATAAGACAATGGGCTCCAGATGAGCCCAATATCTGAATCTTAGAGATATCATGGATATTGCTCTATTTCGAACTTGTCCTAATGATTAAAGGGCCACATAAAGCTGAAGCCCAGATTCAACTTTCAATGCTTGGGCCAATAACGAGCCCAAATGCAAATTGATGACCCTTGAAGCTCAAACATACTAATTCTAACATTAACTCTAAATTCCACCAAATAATCTGAGAAGCTTACGAGACAAGCACAATTAAGGTCTATGATATAGATGGCTAAACTAACATTTATACCTTAACACCAATTGACACCAGAGTATTGTTGATACAACTTTCAACATCTTATTTTAAGAGCATGGCAAAGAATTTAAAGGCTTCTTATTAGACTGATCAAAACTCCATATAAGCTAACAACATACACAAAATAGGATAGTAAATAACATACCCTCAACTCGGAATAGTAAGGCACCAATCCAAACCAGTAGAGTGATATTATGACTTAACATGATAGTAATGAAAACATGCTTCTCTCAATAGTAATGACTACAAAGGATGCCTTACATATTGATCAACAAATGAACTAGCTATTCAATCTTGAAAACAAAATACATAACTCTTAACCAACTAATAAGAACATCCAGCTTACTAACAAGGTTGGAATTAATTGATCAATCCATAGCAACAATTGATACTTGATTCTTAACCAGCTCAGGTGGAGAATAGAATTAAAACAACTTCTAATCTAAGCATGAGAATAGGATGAATCCACAACCAGTTCAGATCTTCATTCTACAAGTCTAGCAGTTTCAAACTAATATACAACGACATAATTCACTTTGCAAAAGACATAGCTAAAAGAAACTTCAGCTGAAACACAAAGGAAATAACATATGCTTTAAACTTCTTTCTTTCATTTTTCATTGCTTCAAATCTACATTCTCAAACAGTGGGGCCTTAAGTGTACATGAAATTGAAGGAACAGATAAATGGGACAGGATCAGCACTAATTAATCATCAGAGATCAGCAACAGCAAAACAGAAATTGCTTCAAGGCCCGAGAAACTTTAGAAAAATGCAAAGAGAACTCCATGAAACAGTGTTGTTTTTCTTAAAATTCTTTAGTCGAAAATTCAACTCAAAATCCCAAATTCATCTCAAAATCAATCTTTGAAAAACCAAATCAAACCACTTTTTAACCTTATCTGAGTCCAGAAACTCCAGGAAAAGAAAAACACTCAAAAATCAAACCAAAACCTAATGGAACAGTAAACTAGCAAATTTTTTTTTTTTTGATTTTTCCCTATTCAGCTCTCAAATTCTTTAGGTGTTCTCTTTTTCAGCTCTTTCCTCCTTGCCCTCCAAGGCAAGAAATGGTGCCTTTATAGGCAAGCAATTAGGGCAAGTTTTGGATTTTAGTTTTGCACTTAGGTCCCTCATTTTATGACTTGTTAACCAAGTCATAGTGTCAAAATTAAGACCAGCCCCTGCTAGAAGATTCTAGGACCTTCTTTAAGTAGTTATCCAAGATTATCTACTCTACAATTCCTAAATTACCCTCAAATACCCTAATAATTACCCCTTAAAACTTGCAGGGTCAACTGGCCCAACCAGCTGGTCACAAAAAGGGATTGTACCTCAAAAACAGATCTAAAGCCCCAAACCACGAATCAAAGCCCACTAATTTTATAACCCTCTAAAAATCATAACAACCCAAATACTAAACAATTTGCCCACGTAGACGCCTAAATTAAATTACTGCAAATTAGTACAAATTAAGGGAACTTAACTAGATTAATTGATGAGGCAATTAACTAATTATGAGTAAAATCCAAATTAATCAAGCATGAACAAATAGACTCTTGAATAAAAAGAAAAAATTCGAGAAAAGGGGACGAGGCAGAGAAATGGAGAAAGAAAAGGGAAGAAGCAAATAAATCGAAGTAAAGAAGAAAGTACCTACTAATAACTCGGATAATGAAAAGTGGAGCTTGAGCCTTTGAATCCTCTGATTTCCGGCCCAATTTGATGTTTGTCATGTGCTCTTGCAAAAGCACGCGACTAACACCAGATTAAACCGAAAATCTCAGCAATCTCTTGACTTAGTTCCATCTGCGATTTAAGATTCGGGGCATTTTAGAACGATTTGCAGGAAACTGGTGATGGACTAGGTATGAGGGGATCAGTGTGGGTCTGTGCTGTTTATTTGGTGGGGATTGGGTTACACCAACGCCGGAGGGGATGAGGGCGGCGCTAGGGTTCTGAAGATTCGAGGGGTTTGGGTGGGATTCGAGAAAAACTAATTGTGGATTGAGGATATGGAGGCGGAAAGGAAGCTGTGGTAAAGATTTAGGGTGGTTTGGAGATTCGCCGCCGCCATAGGGCGATTTCTGGCGGTGGCTGGTGGTTGCAGAAGATAAAGGGGTGAGAGACGAGGATGGTGAGATCAGTCCTAGGTTTCTTGCAAATTTTCATACACTTTTATTTAATTGATATCAAACATAGAGGACCGTTGGATGATGAGGAATGAACGGATGAGATTGATTTAAACTTGATGAGCTCAAAACGATGTAGTGTCGTCCTTATACTACATCGTTTCAAATGGTTTTCACAGCTGAACTTATGGACCGGGTAAATAGTGGATTTTGGGCTGGAATTGGGTGGAGAGAACGGGTTTCAGGGGAATTCTAGGCTGGATTTGGGGATTTTCAAAACAAACCCAATTCAATCTAATTTCCATAATTCTTTTCCTCTTTTTTTTTTTTCATTTTTTCAAAATTAAGATAATTCCTAAATTAAGTCCTAGAAACTCACTAACTAAAATAAAAGCACTAATTAAACCTAAATTATAGTTAACTCAATTAATTAAAAACCAATTAAAAGGAAAACTACTTAAAGTAAAAGTTACAACTAAAAGTGCAAACTACACTATTTTTGTGATTTTTCCTTCTTTTTTTTTAATAAAATAACTTAATTACTCAATTAATCCTAACATGTCAACTGAAATCCTAAATACAAATGCACATATATATATATATATATATATATATATATATATATATATATATATATATATATATATATATATATATATATATATATTTGTATTTTTCATTAATCAAGATGACATAAACATGCACAAACAAATGCAGACAATTGACGGGAAATGCCACGAAAATCCACAAAATTGCAAATAATAAAAAGAGATTATTTTGTTTTGCAATTATGGGAGTAATTCATATAGGGCAAAAATCACGTGCTCACAGCTGTCCCTCTTTGCTCGGAAACACGAAGAGTTTTCGTGCAAAGATAAGTGAGTGGATACGAGCGATTTTTCCCCATTTGAATACTCCATGTGAAGCATTTTTGAAAGATTTGACTGCTTGCTTCCGAGGCTGCCGACATATCCTTGGCTAAAAAGGAATCAGGTCAGTGTAGTTCGGAAAGTTTTGGTAGCTTGGACTATCAGGAGCTGTGATTTCACTATTGTTGCTGCTGCTACTGCTTGCTGACCCCCCTTATTACACCGTGTCAAAAATAAAAAGAAACTAGACTAAGCTATGCTCTATGAATTACAAAAGATCCTATCTATATCTTCAAACTTGCTCTTGTGGTTCTTGTTGTCTTGTTGACTTGTATTCTCCTGGTGAAATTCTTTTGTTGCTGCCTTGAATTATGATATGAGATGTTTTTCCCTTTCTCCGAGTGATGCTTGACCGCTAATACTTGAAATGTAGTTCTCTGTTCTCCAGGCGGGCTCCTAACTGCTGAAACTTGAAATGTATGCCTCTGTTCTCCAGGCGGGCTCCTGATTGCTGAAACTTAAAATGTATGACTCTGTTCTCCAGGCGGACTCCTGACCTCGACAAAATAGACAAAACAAAGAAAATTTTCTGCCCCAGTTTGGTGGCTGGGCATCATATTACCGGATATTAATAAGAATTTGAAAACTAAAACTTGAATTGTAATACCTCTGTTCTCCAGGTGGGCTCCTGACTGCTAAAACTTGAAATGTATGCCTCCGTTATCCTAGCGGGCTCCTGACTGCTGGAACTTGAAATGCATGCCTCCGTTCTCCAGGCAGGCTCCTGACTGCTGAAACTTGAAATGTTTGCCTCTGTTCTCCAGGCGGGCTCCTGACTGCTGAAACTTGAAATGTATGCCTCTGTTCTCCAGGCGGGCTCCTGACTGCTGAAACTTGAAATGTATGCCTCTGTTCTCCAGGCGGACTCCTGACTGGTGAAACTTGAAATGTAAGCCTCTGTTTTCCAGGCGGGCTCCTGACTGATGAAACTTGAAATGTATGCCTCTGTTCTCCAGGCGGGATCCTGACTTCAACAAAAAAGATACAACAAAGAAAATCTCTTGCCCTTGTTTGGTGACTAGGCATCATATTACCGGATATTAATAAGAATTTGAAAGCTTAAATTTGAATTGTACTCCCTCTGTTCTTCTAGCGGGGTCCTGACTGCTGAAACTTGAAAGGTATGCCTCTATTCTCCAGGAGGGGTCCTGACTGCTGAAACTTGAAATGTATGCCTCTATTCTCCAGGCGGGCTCCTGACTACTGAAACTTGAAATGTATGCCTCTATTCTCCAGGCGGGCTCCTGACTGCTGAAACTTGAAATGTATGCCTCTATTCTCCAGGCGGGCTCTTGACTGCTGAAATTTGAAATGTATGTCTTTGTTCTCCAGGCGGGCTCCTGACTGCTGAAACTTGAAATGTATGCCTCTGTTCTCTAGGCGGGTTCCTGACTGCTGAAACTTGAAATGTATGCCTCTGTTCTCCAGGCGGGCTCCTGACTTCAACAAAATGGACAAAACAAAGAAACTTTTCTGCCTTAGTTTGATTACTGGGCATCATATTACCAGATATTAATAAGAATTTGAAAGCTAAAATTTGAATTGTACTCCCTCTGTTCTTCTGGAGAGGTCCTGACTGCTAAAACTTGAATGTATTCCTCTGTACTCCAGCGGGCTCCTGACTGCTGAAACTTGAAAGGTATGCCTCTCTTCTCAAGGTGGGCTCCTGACTTCTGAAACTTGAAATGTATGCTTCTGTTCTTCAGGCGGGCTCCTGACTGCTGAAACTTGAAAGGCATGCCTCTGTTCTCCAGGCGGGCTCCTGACTTCAACAAAATGGACAAAACAAAGAAACTTTTCTGCCCCTGTTTCATTCAAAGAAAGATCTTGTTAGTTTAAAATAGTGGTTAGTTGATGGCATTCTTGCTGAAGATGTCTTCGCTGCGGTGTTTTTCTTTGACCTGGTTCCCCAACTGGCCCTGAACCGCTTGACTTTCTAACTGACTTTCAAACCCCATGACTTTGGACGACCCGAGTGTTCTTTCCCATACTGTTGTTTTACATTTCTGACTCCTTTGTCTGAAACTTTGTATATCCCCACAAAACAACCAATCAATCCTCCAATGAAACTTCCGGTGACCCTTTGTATCTTACTTTGCATCATACCATCTTTGGTATGTTCTAGCCCCACTGTGCTTTGCAATTGTGAAACTGGTAGTGAGCCTTGACATCCTTTCTTCTTTGTTTTGAACAAAACTGACATTGACCCATCTTAGAGAAACAAACCCCAAAAGTAATGAAATGCAATGACCTTGAGAATTAAGGATAAAGAGAATCCAAAACCGGACGACTTACTAAAAGGAAAGAAAAGGAAAAGAGACTTATCTGAGTGGAACAGCTGGTACCATTGATCATGACATGCATTTTAGACTAATCGGCCCAATCCATCCAACCAATCAACTTTCAATTGCCACACTTTGATGCCCGAGAATTCCATACCTTGGTTTCTTCAACCAAACCCTAACCTTGTTCATCCTGCGGTGTCCTTAACTATTTTCACCCACAGACCTCTCTCATTTGTTCATTTGAAAACACATTTTTGCCTTAAGTTTCCCATGAGAGTTTTCACTAATAAGGCTCTCTCATTTTGATTTCTCTCAACTCACTTTCGCCTTACGGTGCCCGTAAGGGTTTTCACCAATAATTCTCTCTCATTTTGATTTCTCTCAACTCATTTTTCGCCGTACGGTGCCCGTGAGTGTTTTCACCAATAAGACTCTCTCATTTTCATCATTTTTCTACTTGGACCAGAGTGTTGTCCCTGGCATGAATTACCTCTTCTTGTTTGACTTGGCATTTCTTGAAGACTGATCAGAAGCTCTTTCTTTGGACCATAATGTGGGTTTTGGATAATTCTCTCTCATTTTGATTTCTCTCAACTCACTTTCGCCTTACGGTGCCCGTGAGTATTTTCACCAATAAGACTCTCTCATTTTCATCATTTTTCTACTTGGACCAGAGTGTTGTCCCTGGCATGAATTACCTCTTCTTGTTTGACTTGACATTTCTTGAAGACTGATCAGAAGCTCTTTCTTTGGACCATAATGTGGGTTTTGGATAGGGTAAGAAAGAAAGGGTATTAAAGGCTCAAAACAATTCAGATGGGTTTAAAATTACAAATTTTGGAATCAACTTCCTTACCACAATCACAACTTCTGTCCCAGTTTCTTGCTTGGGGACTTTTGGAGTTTTATTTTGATGAGACCAAACCGTGAGGCTGCCTACGTATCCTTAAAAGGAATCAGGTCGAACGTAATTCATGAAACTGCTTTTGTTGTTGCTATTTTATTTTTTTTTGTTTTGTGTTTTTCTCTTTTTCCTTTTCTTGTTTTCTTCTTTTTTTTTCTCTTTTCTTTTCTTTCTTTCCACTGTTTTTTTTTCTTTCCTTTTATTTTCTTCTTCCTTTTCTTCTCTCTCCTTTCATTATTTTCTTTCTCTTTTTCCTTCACTTACTTTCCACGCTTGTGTTTATGAATTTTGTTACTGATTCCAAAAGAGGGGTATGAAAGAAAATAAATGCGGCTCAAAGGGGTAACAAAAGATAAAGTGTTTAGATAGCCTAACAAAATACCTTCGCCATTCCAATCTTCAAAATATGCCAAATACAAACAAATGAAATTAATTCAAAGAAAATCATACATAATATCTCTTGACTGCATCGAAATTGATGTCCATTTCAACACACTTGCCTTCTATGTCTGTCAAATACAAAGCGTCATTGGACAACACTCTCGTCACGATGAATGACCCCTACCAATTTGGGGCGAACTTGCCTTTAGCCTCAGCCTGATGTGGTAGAATATGCCTCAACACTTGCTGACCCACTTCGAACTTTTGTGGGTACACCTTCTTATTATATGCTCTCGCCATTCTCCATTAATGCAACTGGCCATGACACACTGCTGCCAACATTTCTCATCGATTAAACTCAATTGATCCAGGCGGGTTTTGACCCACTCATCATCATCATATTGAATTTTATCATCACACTCAATTTCTTGTATTATTGGTTCAGAATTAGATTGGCTTTTAAGACTGGGCTGAAGATTCCTCATGCATGTCATGTCATTGAAACCAGCATAAAAGAACTGTACAAGAAAGAAAAGAAAAACAAAAATGAAACTATCAGGAATGAAGAAGAAGGGAAATTGCATTTCATTGAAATTGAAAGATTACAAGGTTTAACACATCCAGACGGATGAAACATAGAATCTGAATCACAACCCTGGAATAATCCAGACAAGTAAAGAAAATCAAAGCCTACTACCAAAACTCCCTCCGAGTAGGAAGAGGAGTAGCTTCCCAATTGTTGATCTTTGCACAGGGCCCCACAAATTGCACATCTGTTTTGCTTGATCCTTCTCTAGCCTCCACCATATTTAGCTCATTGAACAACCTCTCAAAAACTTTATCCAAATCTCCATCAGCATCGATCAATGAAACGGGATCTGTTAACATTGGGCACTTTCTGGCATTAGGCCTGACAAATGATCTGGATTGCCGCGGGATAGGCTTTGGAAGAACCCATGCTCTCTGTTTCAGCTTTCTGGCTCGCCTTATATCCGTTGCTGTAGGCTTGAACTCTAAACCAAAAGTATCCAAGTTTTTGGGAAGAGACACTGGTTGCACGATGCCTTGTAGAGAAGCACCCAAACCCTTGCCAGGTACGAAGCCTTTCTTCAACATCTCTGAAGCTACCATAACTGATGCGGTTTATACTTTAGGGACTGGAACAAGATCACCTTCTGGGATCTTTTGAACTGACACCGTTTCAAAGACCTGATATACACATGGACCAGTGTCATCTTCAGCTTCGATGAAAGGTACAATGGCATCACCTAGGGCGCACAGATTATCCTTACCGTGCACCACAATTTCCTGTTTGTCCCATTCAAATTTAACTATCTGGTGCAAGGTGGATAGAACTGCCTTGGCTGCATGAATCCAGGGTCTCCCTAGCAAAGGATTGTAAGAAACCGCCACGTCCAACACTTGGAATTCCATGGTGAAATCAACAGGCCCTATTGTTAATTCCAGTACCTACTGAATCTTTGCCCCCACTGTCAAACCCTCGAACACAAATGTTGTTTTTTCGAATTCGATCATCATCCACTTTCATCTTGTTCAGCATGGAGAGAGGAAAAATCTTTGCACTAGACCCATGTTGATCAGAACTCGGGTAACCACAGAATCTTCGCACTTCACTGTCAGATAGAGGGCCCTATTGTGCTCAGTACCATCCACGGGCAACTCATTATCAGAGAAGGTAACTCTGTTCACCTTGAATATTTTTTTTGCTATTTTCTCCAAGTCATTTACCGATATCTTGTCAGGAACATGAGCCTCATTCAATATTTTCATCAGCGCCCGATGGTGCTCATCGGAATGGATCAATAATGAGAGCAACGAGATCTGCGTAGGGTTCTTTCTCAACTGTTCTACAGTGGAATAATCTTGCACCTTCATTTTCCTCAAGAATTCTTCTGCTTCTTCCTCATTTACAACTTTCTTCACTGACGTTGGATTATCTTTGGCGGTTTTAGCTTTTCTCAACTCTTCAGGAGCAAAGCATCTCCCTGAGCGAGTCAGACTGTGGTTTCACAAACTTCTTATTTCACTTCTTTACCCTTATACATCACTGTCACTCGACCGTGATTCCATGGACGGCCTTACCACTGATCACTGGTAACTGATTCACTGGCTTGATGATAACAGGCTCTATACGAGCACCTTCCGTGATTACCACGGGCTTGGTAGCTGCCCCTGGCACCATCACTTTGGCTTGTTCTTGTGTCACTGCAACAACGCTCGAAGACTCCTTCTGAACCACCACAACTGGTTTACTACCTGTCTCCTTCACCTTGATCGATGTCTTCCCATTAGTTGATTCCCCACTTGGCTTGATTTCACTAGCCCTGATCATCATTACAATCTGTAAGGGCTTCTTATGCTCTCCTCCCTTTTGTACTAGCTCAATCATATGGGTCTCATGATGGGTTAGCAACGAATTCTGATTGATATTAGGCGTCCTGGGGCTTGCACCTCAATTCGATGGGTATCAATGAGCTACTGAATAGCTATTTTCAATTTCCACACTTCTCTGTGGCATGCCCTAGAGCCCCCGAACAATACTCGCAACTCAAAGAATGATCAAGATTTCTTGGAAGGGGATTTGGCAACTTAGGCTCAATTGGACTCAACATTCCCAACTGTCTCAGCCTGTGGAATACACTGGCATATGACTCTCCCAAAGGGGTGAAAGTTTTCTGTTTCTGTGTCCTCTCCTGCTTGAAAGTTTGGTTAGATTGGAAACCTACTCCAGGGGGATTTCTGTAGGATCTTAGAGGTGGGTAAGTGCTTTGGGGAGTTGGGTAAGTATTTTGTGGGGTTGGCGCGTGCCATTGCGCGTGGGCAGGAGGTTGGGAGTATGTTTGGGCATGATGGACAGAGAAGTGGGGATCGGGAAGTGGGTAATAGTGTTGTGGTGGGCTATATGGAGTGTGGGGGTAAGTTTGGGGTGGGGTCGAGGCTGGTTATAGTACGGTGACGGGCCCCTGGGCCAAGCTCTTGACTCAACTACTGCAACATCCTCTTTATTTTTCTTTCCCAATACACCCCCAGTGCCGCTTTGAATAGCCTGGGTGGTTGCCTTGATTGCTGAATACCTCATGATTTTGTTGGATTTAAGTCCTCTTCCACCATGCTTCCCATTTTCACCACTTTGTTAAAAGATTTCCCCACTGCTGACACTAGGTGACCAAAGTAAGGGGGCTCCAAAGCCTGCAAGAAGTAATCAACCATTTCTCTTTCTTTTATTGGTGGGTCATCCCTCACCGCTTGCTCCCTCCAACGAAAACCGTATTCTCTGAAGCTTTCCCGGGGTTTTTTCTCAATTTTTGTCAGCGACAAACGGTCTGGGAAAATTCCGAGATTATACTGAAAATGACATGCAAACGCTTGGGCCAGATCATCCCAAGTGTACCACCGACCATGATCTTGTCGGGTGTACCTTTCCAAAGCCGAGCCACTTAAACTTTGACTGAAGTACACCATCAATAATTCGTCTCTTCCACCTGCTCCTCTCATCTTGCTGCAAAAACCTCTTAGATGAGCTACGGGATCACCATGCCTGTCATATAAATCAAACTTGGGCAACTTGAACCCTGCTGGAAACTGGACATCTGGGAACAAACACAAGTCTTTATATGCCACGCTCACTTGCCCACCTAGCCCTTGCATATTCCTGAAAGATTTCTCCAAGATCTTGACTTTCCTGGCCATCTCTTCCTGTTCAGAATTCTTAGGAGGCTTCTCAATTTCTGCAGAAAGGTCAAACTGAGAAGGGTAAGGACATGGCTCTGGTGCTTTGAAGGTTGGTTCCGGTGGATAATAGTGGTTGTCTTGAGTCTGGAACAGAGGCTCACTAGAAGATCAGTGCAATGCAGCAGGTGGAGGTGCCACAAATACATGAGTGGTTGGTGGGGTAGGGTATAGGACCAGTTTAGGTGATGGGGCTGGTAGTGTTTGGGAGGTGGTGCCATAGAATTGTTGGTAGGTAGGAAAGGCCGGTGATGAATTCACCATGGGGGGATCTTGAGGTTGAACCAACATTGGGATATAAGCAGGGTTGGCGGGATAAACCGGTGGTGGATGCCCCTTTACCCAGAGGCTTGATACATCTCAGTCATTTGTTGCTTCAGCTTATACATCTCCTCTTTCATCGCATTAACATCAACTTCCTCCACTTTTTTTGATGGGTCAACAATACTCGCCTCCAGTTCTTTGTTGGTTATTTTCAGCTTTTCTTTTGACCGGGTGTTGTAGGAATGGGTTGCCAGAATGCCAGTCAACTAACCACCTGCCTGGGCACAATACATCAACATCAACTTTGTTAGCGGTTAGAGCTTTAACAGATTGGCAGCTGCACATTTGGGAAATAAATGCACCTAAGCAGTTAACCATTTCTATTATGCATTTGCTCAACTGCTTGCGTCATCCCGGCTTTCCTTATTTCTACTTTGCAACTTCCCCTTCTTTCCTTCCTTCTCTATTTCGTTCTTGTTTTCTCTTTTGTTTCTACCTTCTCATGCCTCTCTCTTGTTTTTCTACTCTTATTTTCTTTTCTTTACTTCCCCTCTCGTTTTTTTCCTTCTTTCGTTTTCCCTTTCTTCTTTTTTCCTTCCTTTCTTTTTATTTTATTAGGTTACATTCGAATCCTATGAAGATTGCTTACGTATGATGATCCCGCATGAATCAGACCAAGCGTAGTTCTGGAGGATATGAGTGAAAAATAAATAAAAAAAATATTTTTGGGATTTTCTATTTTTCATAAAACAAACACTTTGACTACAAGGACTCAAGACCCACAGACTTGAAAGAAACTAACAAACTTAGAAAAAGATCAACTCAAAAGACCTAACAGACTCCAAAACAACAGACTCAAAACAGACAGTAGCGACTCAAATAAAGATCACAAATACGTTAAAGCCTTAAAAACTCCTGGAACTTTCAAGGTGTTGCTTGGTGCTGCTGCGGGCTCGTCTGCAAGATCCCCCTGGAGTCTTTCCAAATCTCCCATTACCTGCTGGACAAATGTCATGACTGCCGCAAAGAAAGTGGTGCAGGTCATGTCCTCACATGCTTGGCATTTTACCAAGATGTACTTTTCAATCGCCCTGATCCTTTCACGGATCCTACCCTTCTCTCGCAACAAATACCCAACTTGCCGGGCTCTAGCTTCCAAAGTTTGCTCAGTTTCATGGATCTGTTCTTGAAATTGTCGTAGATCCCTTTCCAACCGTGCTATCAAGGCATAACAATGCTCCCTTTCGGCCTCGAAGTCTCTTTCATGCTTAGCCATTTCATTTTCAATGATCTTGACCTTTTTCTTCATACTTACCATCCCCTTGTCATATTTCTCCTTCAGCTTATGGATGAGACTGGCTCGTTCCCCTGTATCCTTGGCTAACTTAGCTCGAGCATTTGCTAGCTCCACTTCAGTCTTTTGCAACTCATCCTCCAAATCACGTGTCTTTTGGGTAAGATTGTAGATGAGTTTTTCATCTTTGATACTCCTGCCCGAGTTTTCAATTGCTATTTTCATTTTCCAAATTTTGGCTTTAAGAGCTTCATTCTCTTGAACCAATTTTCTTATCTCACCTTCGACTTCTTGGGCTTGGAGATCATTGTTGAATTCCAAGTTTCTCAGCTTTTCTTTCAAGGCATGAATCTTAGCTTGATATGCCTTTTCCTTTTCTCCCCATGCTAATCTTTCTTGGATTTTGTCGTCAAAATCTTGCACATGAGGTCTTTTGCCAGGCCTCTTAGGTTCGGGTTCCGGCTCGTTTTTCATACAAGACCTCTTCTCAAACCAAGCAGCATAGTTTGGATCCACTTCTCCCTTTGCGACATCTGGTACCTGGGTGTTATTTTTAAGATACCGGCAGCTATTCCAATCTTGTTGAACTAAAGCCTCGGGCAATGCGGCTTCTGGGTGCAACTCTATGACCTGAGTACTTAGATCTTCATCTTCGGGCACAATCTGATACTGTCCCAATTGTCTCAAGACCCTCTGTGGTGCATACGGTTGATACTTTTCACACCCATTATCCTCAAGTAGCCTTTAGTAGCAGTCATGTATATGGCTTCTGTCTTTGGGAGCCATCCTATGGACCACTCAATTTGACTCGCTTTGAGAGCTTTCAAATGAGACACACATGCTTCAAATCCTTCTAGCACATTGTAATCATTTACCCTCACTTCGTAACTGGTGATGAAGTTATTTGGGCTTGAGCCATAACTCATGAATCTGGGATGATGGCGAAGATGCTCGATCATCCACATTTGTAGGAGGATATTACAACCTTCAAAGAACTAGGCCCCGGCTTTGCATAAAGTCAACGCACAATATATATCCGCCAGTACCAACGGGGCAACTGTATGATCTTTCATGGTAGTGAGGATTTGCGCAATTCTAGCCATACGAATATCGACTATTCCTTTCTCATTTGGAAAAACCATTATCCCCAAGAATGCCACAATAAATGCAAACCGGCGATGAAGTTGCCAAAGACCCTTATCTTGTTTGTTGCTAAGCCCCTTTTCCATGTGCTTCAAAATCATAAGAGTGCCCAAACCTAAAGTATAAGAAATGGAAATCATAATACCCCTCACTTACGCAGTTTTTACTTGTCTGTTTACTGGTATTCAGGAGGTCAAAAAACTTGTGCACCGATGGAGCCCTTGGAAATATAAGTTGTTGCTTCCTCAAATATCGTCCAAACTCAATGTACCCTGCTATCTCCTCCAAAGTAGGGGTAATCTCAAAGTCTGAGAAGCAAAAAACATTACGAGCGGGGTCCCAGAAAGTTATCAGAGCCTTGATCAGATCGTCCCATGGTTCAACCTCCCAGATATCAATAAGAGCGCCCAGCTGCTTTCTCACCCATTTCTGACCATCCTGATCTAAATCATTCCACCACATGCGCAAATGTACCCGAGCTTGCTCCCTGATCACTTCTGGTGGATCTTGGATAGTATTCATCTGTTCCTGTAGAAGGGTAGGGTTAGGGTTGACTCCAGCGGGTCCATTTGAAAACAGGTTTATATATATAAAAAACAAAAGACCGTGATCCCCTCCTTGATTTGCCAATTTTAGCCAAGTGGCTATTTTTTCAAATGTGGCCCCTTCCCAATTTTGTACGAATTTTGAGGCCCGGGAGGGCTTATTCTATGACACTTCTCAACTTTGTCTGTTTATCTACGAAGATAGCCTTTCAACAACTGAAGAATACTCTAGGGCTACCTCGGCAAGAATGGTTTAAAACATTACCGAAACTGAAACGGCTTATTTTGACTGAACTTCCAAACTACACCTATTTGACCCCCTAATTTCTTTTTTGTTTTTTTATTTTTTTATTTTTAAATAAGGCCGGACCTTATGTAGGTTGCCTACGTATCCCACACCCGGTGAGAATCAGACCTGCGTAGTTCGAACAGCTTTGACTTTTGAAATAACTATTTTTTGAAAAACAATTCGGCAGAGTTTCAGGGTATTTTCAAGCATTGGGTTTTTCTTTAGGACTGGGTTTACTTCTTTCTTACATCACTCTTGGTCTTTTCCTCTCTTTCTCTTTTTTCCCCTCTTTTTGTTGTTTTTTCCTCTCTTTTTCTTTTCTTTTCCAGCCAGTCAGCATGCAAGCCAAAACAAATAAATGTTCACGTAGCACATAGAATGCATCATGATGGTCTGTTATTTTGGGTACACCTGTCCTAGACGGACTCAACCCCTGTGTTGAATCCCCTAAGTCAAATGCACGTGATGCAAACAAGCGCTCCTACTAGGGATCCGGCATGAGGCTATGTTTTTTCTAGGTTTAAAAACTTGGGGTTTTGGTCTAGACTTGGGGTACCCGAGCGGACAACTGGGGCCGAGGAGGGTGCAACGTATCGGGAACACTAAATTCTGCTCGGTCTTGTCGCTTGCCCAGCCTCGCTCTATTTGGTATAATTTCTACAGAAAAAGTGGGCTACACAAACATATGCACTATTTTCAGAAGACTCAGAGGGGTGGCGTAAGAATACAATTATATACAATTCAACAATATTAAAGCGGTAAACAGATAGCATTTTAGCACAAAGGTTCACGAAAATATAATAATATCAACAATAAATAAGCCAAGTAAAAATCATAAAACAAGCTCGAATTCTTGAACACTGAACCAAAATTTTGGGTTCTTGTCCCCGGTAGAGTCGCCGGAGCTGTCACACCTCCTTTTTCTAATGCACCCCCGGAAAGGGATATAATAAAGGGAGTTTTTTTTTCCAATTTAAGTGACAATCGAAACAAGATTATTTAAAATCAGAGTCGCCACTTGGGATAATTTATGGTGTCCCATGTCATCGGTTAAAATCCCGAATCGAGGAAATGGTTTGACTCTGTATACAGTCCATGAATCAAAAATCCGGGTAAGGAATTCTGTTAACCCGGGAGAAGGTGTTAGGCACTCCCGAGTTCTGTGGTTCTAGCACGGTCGCTTTGACAATACTTGGCTTATGAAATTATTTAATTACTGATTTTAGAACCTATATGCTTTTGCTTCTTTTACCGCTTTTAATTAACAAAATTATCTTGAAACGGGTTACGCATACATATACCCGCTTGTTTGGTGCGTCAAAAATCATACCACGTGAACGTGTCCACAGTTGGTAACGCTTTATTATTATTAAAAAATTTTTGTCCAAAGTTGCGCGAACGCATACTCTCGTTTTGTTTTTAGAACCGTAATTATGTTGTGCGAACGTATACACAATCACGATAGTACTTTAAGACGGCCCTAAAAGATATTCTACGAAATATTAATCATTTGTATCTAACCCATAAAAATTAAGGCAAGAGCAAAATGAGATTTAATAGAGGATGGCACCCCTCAAACTATGAAAACCAACATTAATTAATAGCCCATAACCCCTTTTATTATTAAGTAAATGTTTGATCGAAGTTGCGCGAACGCATACTCCAAATAATTTTAGAATCATGGTCGTGTTACGCGAACGTATACGCAACCACAATTGTATTTTAAACGGCCCTAAAGGCTTGCTATGAATATTAATCAATTTTCATACACTTAGATCCGACCTCGTTACTTACTCGAAGTTGCCAGGCCTAATGGCATGCCCAACGCTTGTCATAGTCTCCGTTCAGAGACAAAGAGGCGTGCCTTTTAAAAAAAAAAAGAAATGGTCTGGTACTTAGGCCCAAAATGAGCCCACCTATTAACGAATACATTGCTGATGACCTGATATATAAGACGCTGGGCTCCAGGTGAGCCCAATATCTGAATCTTAGAGATATCATGGATATTGCACTATTTCGAACTTGGCCTAATGATTAAAGGCGTACATAAAGCTGAAGCCCAGATTCAACTTTCAAAGCTTGGGCCAACAACGAGCCCAAATGCAAATTGATGACCCTTGAAGCTCAAACATACTAATTCTAACATTAACTCAAAATTCCACCAAATAATTTGAGAAGCTTACGAGACAAGCACAATTAAGGTCTATGATATAGATGGTTGAACTAACATTTATACCTTAACACCAATTGACACCAGAGTATTGTTGATAAAGCTTTCAACATCTTATTTTAAGAGCATGGCAAAGAATTTAAAGGCTTCCTATTAGACTGATCAAAACTCCATATAAGCTAACAACATACACAAAATAGGATAGTAAATACTAACATATTCTCAACTCGGAAGAGTAAGGCACCAATCCAAACCAGTAGAGTGATATTATGACTTAACGTGATAGTAATGAAGACATGCTTCTCTCAACAGTAAGGACTACAAAGGATGCCTTATATATTGATCAACAAATGAACTAGCTATTCAATCTTGCAAATAAAAGATATAACTCTTAACCAACTAATCAGAACATCCAGCTTACTAACGAGGTTGGAATTGATTGAGTCAATCCATAACAACAATTGATACTTGATTCTTAACCAGCTCAGGTGGAGAACAGAATTAAAACAACTTCTAATCTAAGCAAGAATATAGGATGAATCAACAACCAGTTCAGATCTTGATTCTACAAGTCTAGCAGTTTCAAACTAATATGCAACGACAGAATTCACTTTGCAAAGGATATAACTAAAAGAAACTTCAGCTGAAACACAAAGGAAATAACATATGCTTTAAACTTCTTTCTTTCATTTTTCATTGCTTAAAATCAACATTCTCAAACAGTGGGGCCTTAAGTGTGTACGTGAAATTGAAGGAACAAATAAATGGGACAGGATCAGCAGTAATTAACCAGCAGAGATCAATAACAGCAAAATAGAAATTGCTTCAAGGCTCGAGAAACTTTAGAAAAATGCCAAGAGAACTCGATGAAACAGTGTTGTTTTTCTTAAAATTCTTCAGTCGCAAATTCAACTCAAAATCCCAAATTCATCTCAAAATCAGTCTTTGAAAAACCAAATCAAACCACTTTTTAACCTTATCTGAGTCTAGAAGCTCCAGGAAAAGAAAAACACTCAGAAATCAAACCAAAACCCAATGGAACAATAAACTAGCAATTTTTTTTTTTTGATTTTTCCCTATTCAGCTTTCAAATTCTCTAGGTGTTCTCTTTTTTAGCTCTTTCCTCCTTGCCCTCCAAGGCAAGAAATGGTGCCTTTATAGGCAAGCAATTAGGGCAAGCTTCAGATTTTATTTTTGCACTTAGGTCCCTCATTTTATGACTTGTTAACCAATTCATAGTGTCAAAATTAAAACCAGCCCTTGCTAGAAGCTTCTAGGACCTTCTTTAAGCAGTTATCCAAGATTCTCTACTCTACAATTCCTAAATTACCCTCAAATACCCCGAGAGTTACCCCTTAAAACTTGCAGGGTCAACTAGCACAAGCAACTGGTCACAAAGAGGGACTGTACCTCAAAAACAGATCTAAAGCCCCAAACCATGAATCAAAGCCCACTAATTTTATAACCCTCTGAAAATAATAATGACCCAAATACTAAACAATTTGCCTACATAGACGCCTAAACTAAATTACTGCAAATTAGTACAAATAAAGGAAACTTAACTAGATTAATGGATGAGCCAATTAACTAATTAAGAGTAAAATCCAAATTAATCAAGCATGAACAAATAGACTCCGGAATAAATAGAAAAAATTCGAGAAGAGGGGATGAGGCAGAGAAATGGAGAAAGAAAAGTGAAGAAGCGAATAAAGCGAAGTAAAGAAGAAAGTACCTACTAATAACTCGGATAATGAAAAGTGGAGCTTGAGCCTTTGAATCCTTTGATTTCCGGCCCAATTTGATTTTAGTTGTGTGCTCTTACAAAAGCACACGACTAAAACCAGATTAAACCGAAAATCTTAACAATCTCTTGACTTGGTTCCATCTGCGATTTAAGATTCGGGGCATTTTAGAACGATTTGTAGGAAACCAATGATGGACTAGGTATGAGGGGATCATGGTGGGTATGTGGTGTTCATTTGGTAGGGATTGGGTTACGCCGCCGCCGGAGGGGATGAGGGCGGCACTAGGGTTTCGAAGATTCGAGGGGTTTGGGTGGGATTCGAGGGAAACTACTTGTGGATTTAGGATGTGGAGGTGGAGAGGAAGCTATTGTAAAGATTTGGGCGGTGTGGAGATTCGCCGCTGCCGTAAGACGATTTTCGGCGGCAGGTGGTGGTTGTAGAATATAAATGGGTGAGAGACGATGATGGTGAGATCAGTCCTAGGTTTCCTGCAAATTTTCAAACACTTTTATTTAATTGATATCGAACATAGAGGACAGTTGGATAATGAGTAATGAATGGATGAGATTGATTTAAACTTGATGAGCTCAAAACGATGTAGTGTCGTCCTTATACTACGTCATTTCAAAAGGTTTTCACAGCTGAACTTATGGACCGGGTAAACAGTGGACTTTGGGCGGGAAATGGGTGGAGATAACGGGTTTCAGGGGAATTCTGGGCTGGATTTGGGGATTTAATCAAAACAAACTCAATTCAATCTAATTTCCACAATTCTTTTCCTCTTCTTTTTTTTTCATTTTTTCAAAATTAAGATAATTCCTAAATTAATTCCTAGAAACTCACTAACTAAAATAAAAGCACTAATTAATCCTAAATTATAGTTAACTCAATTAATTAAAAACCAATTAAAAGGAAAACTACTTAAACTAAAAGTGCAAATTACACTATTTTTGTGATTTTTCCTTTTTTTTATAAAATAACTTAATTACACAATTAATCCAAACATGTCAACTGAAATCCTAAATGCAAATGAACAAATATTTTTTTTTGTATTTTTCATTAATCAAGATGACATAAACATGCACAAACAAATGCAGACAATTAACGGAAAATACCACGAAAATCCACAAAATTGCAAATAATGAAAAGAGATTATTTTATTTTGAAATTATAGGAGTAATTCATATAGGGAAAAAATCACGTGCTCACACCCGGTCCTTGGCATACTGCTAGGGGGCCATCGAATGTTCTCCTGTATAGGGCCCCATTTTTGTCGAGCGAGAACCGGCCGCTTTTATTTGCAAGCCCTCGATTCTTTTGGATCGGCGGGTAGTTTCCCGTTGTCAGCACATGATTTTTTCCTTATATATGAATTATTCCCAAAAATTCAAATAAAATAATTTCTTTATTATTTTACGATTTTTGTGAATTTTGGTGTTATTTTCTGGTAATTGTTGTATTTTATCTGTGCATTTTAGTTCATATGAAAAATACAAAATACATTTGCTTCTAGGATCTAATTTCATATTTTAGGATTAATTAGGGGTTAATTTGTTTTAGAATAAAATATGAATAAAATAGCAAAAATAACTCATTTTTGCATTTTTAATTGTTTAATTGTTAATTCGTCACGAAATAGATTTTAAACAGTTTTAGGGTCTTTGTTTTATTTTTTTTTGCATTTTTATAAAATCAAAAAATAATAATAAATACAAATTGAAATACAAAAATAAACAAAAGAAATAAAAAATAAAAGAACAAAAGAAAAAAAAGAAGGCTGTCTTCTAAAATAACCCGAATTTGGGCCAAATTGCTAAGCCCAAGATAAAATTGTCCCAGGCAGCCCAAATCCAATTTCCTGACCCGGTCCGCCTCCAGCTAAGTCAAACGATGCCATTTTGGGCATCAATTAATCCTGGCCCTTCATTTCTTCTAATCCAACGGACCATGCTCATTCTGGATCAATTAATAAAATTGTCTGAAAAACACTCCTAAAACCCTAAAGACGGTTGCATCCTCCTCGTACCAAAACTCACCCCTACTGTCTCCCACCTGATCTCCACCGCCGCCGCCGCCAGAGAAAATGTAACTCTCTCCGTTGGCTCCCAAAATTACACCCCTATACCGCCTCGTTGTCCTTGTCACAAATCTGCCACTAGCTCATCTCGAATCATACCAGAACCTCTCGAATAATCAAAAATGTTTTTCCATCGCCGCCGCCCACGGCGGCGCCGCCCCTCCACACGACCCTAATTTTACACCCCTAACTCACCCCGTTCCCCTCTCTCCAAATATGTACTCACCTTCCCTCGAATCAGGCTCCACCCCTTCAAATATTAATTTGAAATTTCTAGAACAACCCTAGTTCGTCGGACATCCCCAAAATTCGCATCAAGGCCCTTTATCACCTCCCCCGTTTCAAATACAACAGTAGCAGCTCTTAGTCGCCTCAAGCTTTCTCTATTTTTTTTCAAATCAAAACACACCACATTAAGTGAGTTTTCGATTGTTTTATTTTTTCTTCTTCATTTTCTTTTCTGTTCATGTTCCTTGTTGAATTTGCTTCTCTTGTTTCTGTTATTATGCTTAGTTTAATTAGGGTTTAATTGATTGTTCATTTAGATTTTAACTCGTTTTGTTTTTGGTCTGTTTTGATTATTAGTAAAATCAGATTAGGATTTATTAGGCTTTGCTATTTGATTCATCTCAGTCAGTCTTCATTAGGGATACAATTTAGTCTATTAGTGTCCCCTTTTCTGATTTGGTCATTGATTTCTTCCTTTAGTTTAAGTCTTGATTTAATTACTTCCGTTTGGCTGCAAATCATATTGTTCATTATTTTAGTAGTTAATTATTTTGGCTGTTTGTGTGGATTATTGAAACAACTAGTTATTAGTTATTCACTAGTAAAGGGGCTGGGGGTAGGGTAATAAATTCAGAGTTCACACAGGGGTAATAAGGGTAGTTGGGGCAATTCATAAGTAAAGAATCTTTTAGAATGAATGGAAATTCACTAGAACATCTTAGACTATTCTAGAATATTCTAGAATAGGACTCTAGTGCACATTTCAGGAAACTTAGGGTGTTTACTTGGGTCATAAGTCAGAAAACAAAGGACTGAATAAGTGTTGATACCCAATTTTTCTCTATGTATTTTTATTCTCAAAATACTTTTAAAATAGCACGTATATGCATATGCAAGCATCCTCAAAGGTTTTGGTATTTTTTTCAAATTTTTAAAGATTTTTAAAACCAATTTATGGCCTATTTTGCACTATAAAATCCAATAATTATCCCTAAAACTTGTCATTTTGGTGAATAATTTATTTTATTCTCACATTTACGCAAAAATATAATTTACATAATTTTTATATAATTTTACAAGTCCATTTGGTATTTTTAAACTAAAATCGCATAAAACTGTAATTTTAGCCTATTTCTTGATTTAATGGCATTTTCAATCGCACAATCATTCCCAATATTTTTAAATTAATACTTACATATTGTTTATTAAATCAGTATTTTTAATTTGATCTTTTGAACATCATTTACTATTTTTATAAATTCAAAATGGGAAAAATTGGCTATTTAAATTGTAGCCTCTTTACTTTCAATTATAGCCCAAATTAAACCCAAATCCCAGCGCAAATTGAACGACCCAATTACCCAACCCCTGACCCTATTTCTAACTCGCCCGGATCCTATATCAAATCAGGGTCGTTGATTGTTTTAATCAATGGCCCCCGTCTATCCTTCCTTAATTAAACCAACGACCCAGCCCTAACCCTAATCATTCTAATCAGACAGCCGCCCTTGTATCTCCCTCGTCTCTCAAAATTCTCTCGACTACCCTCCGAAACTCTAGCCCATTCACCGGTCTCCGACCTTATTTCACCGGAAACTATGGCTTCTCAGACCCTGAGCAGCCTGTACCTGCCCCCACATACCTCTATGCTCTTTTTGCTCGAGGTTTCAGAGTCCGACTTTGAAGAACCCGACTCAGAATCTCTCCGATTCAAGATCGATGTCCCTTTCCGGCTCATCTCCGGCGAGTCCTAGCCCTGTGAGTCCATCTCCGACTCAGGACCAGCCCGTTCCAGGCCTTTCTCATTCTCTAGGGTTTTTCTCTGAAACCCTAAGCCCTCGAAGTTTTCTTTGTTTCTCTCTAAGATCTACTTCAGATCCATTCTATTTTCTAAGGTTTTAAAGTATTTTCCACATCTTTTCGATTTTTTGGTTGTTTTCAAAATTGTTCATCTTCTTAAAACTTAGGGTTTCCATGATTTTTTTTTACTTGCACTACTGCTATCTCTTATATTTTACTTTCCTAAGTGTTTTCACTATGATTTCTGCGTATTTTTTCTTTATTGTAATTCCTTCTAGGGTTCCCGAGTAATTTCTTTACTGTATTTTTTCTTTGCTTAGATTTCCATGAATGTTTGTGTTCTGAGGACTCCCTGAGTTTGTTCTTGCCTGATTTTCTATGCTTTCGTCTTTACCTTTGACTTGTGGAAGAAACCCTAGATTTTGGGGTTTTCAAACCTGCTTGTGTACGAGTATTTTGTTTGTTGCCTGTTTGATTTCAAAACCCTAAATCTTCTAAACTCGTCTCATGTT
>MU779536.1:23716-57625 GCA_026770625.1 Nicotiana glauca | reverse complement strand
CTCTGGCTCGAGATCATCTTGTTAATAATGAAAAGAAATCTTGGAAAATTTCCTATGAAAGAATTATGTGTTTACTTGTTTCCTCTATCTTGATAAAAATCATGTTAGAAAATAAATCCACTGTTTGATATGTATATTGAGAATAAATAACTGTTGGACCATTAGAGTGTGTCAAAGTTGACCATCTCGTCTCTACCCCTTCGGGATTAGGCGGGACACTCACTGAGTACACGTTGATTACGTACTCATACTACAACTTCTGTGCATTTTATTGCACTGGTATATATACCTCTAGTAGCCTATTGGGCGTAGCAGCATGGATGACGCTGGGACTAGGTGAGCTGCGTCATTGAGGTGACCACAACTGGAATAGTTCCTTCCAATGTACTGTATTTACTTTCCGTCCACTGTATTTCGGGCGGATGTTGTATTTTATTTCTCTTATCAGTAGTCACTTATGTACTTGTGACACCGGGTTTTTCTGATGGTTTACAACGGGTTTGTACTAATTGTTATTATTTAAATTTGAATTCTAGTAGTGAACTTTTATTTATAAAAAATGGAAGGAAAAACCTTAGATTTTCAAAAGTATTAAAAGAGGAATTAATTGATAAGTTAATTGGCTGGCCTGACAGAGGTGTCCGGCGCCACCACGACCCTTAGTGAATTTTGGGTCGTGACATGCTCCTACCGGTATAAATATACCAAAAATACATTTTTGAAGGGACTTTTGACCTACGAAAGATTTGAAAAGCAACTAAGGCATGAATCCACAGGAATTCACTAAGATTTCAACCAACAATCGATGCATTGTGGGAGTTTTTATCGAATCTTGTTTGCTATGTTTAAAACTTTATTGAGATGACTTTTTCCATTGGTATGGAGTAATTTTCCTTAGGGTATTGACAGACATGGTGTATTGATAGTTTGATTAGGGATTCATTGCTTAATAATTGTTGGAATTATTGATGGAGTTTTAATTCGTATTGTGAAGTTATTTCTTATTTTGCGTAATCGAAATAGGAGCTGGTATTGAATTTCTTTACATATTATGATCTAGTTTAAATTCGTGATTCAAATAGGTATTCAAAAGAGCCTACATATTATTATTCGAACTAGAAAATAGGGAAATATTCACGAGAAATTACTCTTTAGGTCATAACCATCACTTTATTCGTTGCAATTATTTACCGTTCTTCAAATGGATTAATTACTGAATTTAATGTTTAATCAGAAGAGGAATACTAACTTCTAGTGTAATCTGAATATCTGCTGAATTCATGAGAATCAACGGTATTATAGAGTGAACTAACTCAAGAATTGTATCCCGAGTCAATTATCTTACACATGTCTTGTCAATTACCCTTTTGTCTCTCATTGATATTTCTTTGTTGCTCATCTACTATCTTTTGTGATCAATTATTAATTGCTTAATTTTTAGTAGTTAATCGTAGATGAAAATCATTAAATCAAGTGTTATTTTTGCTACACCCTATTTTTTTGTACATGAAAGTATGTTGTAAGTCAATTGATGTAAGCTCGGAAATGAGATCTGCTTTGAAAGTATATAAAGTGATTTAATTATTTTACACCCCGTACTTCAGACGCCACTGTCATTATAGGATTATCTAATGTAAACTCAAAAAGGGCAAAAACCTTCTACAAGGATAAGAAAGGTTTATTGAAGTCTTAAGTAAGTTGAGATGAATATGAGACTTGTTAATCATGATTTAAATAAATAAAGTAATTATATGACTATATATGATGTTTGGATATGAAATATATAGTTTGGAAAAAATGGATTTAAGTTGCGGAAAAGAAAAACCGACTAAGGATTTGCCTTGTAATGAGCCATTTTGAGAAATTAAATTCGTAAGTTTTATGATGTCATTTTGGGACATATCTCATACCAAAATGAAGGTATTGGAACCTAGTTTCCAACATTCTAAACCATTTATTCATACGACATAGGTGTAGAGAAATATAGATTTTTAAAGTAGGGACGCCAAGTCACGTTGCCTCACTTCGGAAAAACTGACAAGTTAATAGGACAAGTTGCGACACAGTTTTCTCCAAATAAATTGAGAGTTATATGGAGATATTTATATGGAATTAAATCACTATGTGTCTAGTTTCTAAATCTGAAAACCATTTGTCTATACGATATCGGAGTAGAGAGATACAAGTGTTTGAAGTTGCACTGATTAAGGTGCCAAGCAGGCAACTTATCCACCTACTTGGAGAATTGAGGCGGTGGGCTTATAAGTTATCTTTAGCCATTATATTTCGTCAATATCCAGGGATATCTTACACCAAAACACTCTCAAGCTCTCCAAGAACTGGTCTAAGAACCCAAGGACTAAATTCAAGAGAAATCAACACAAATAATTATCAAAAAGTGTTAAAGACTTCAAGAGAATGCTTCTATGATGTTGTGGTGTGATTGAGGACTATTGTAAGCTAAGTTTAGATAGGGTTTCGGGTTGTAGATATTGTACAAGGTATGTATAATATCTTCTTGATTGTGCCTAAGGTTAATCTTGTGTGGTTGTGTTGTTAGAGTGAAAATCCATAAGATAGCACTTGAAAGAACATGGGATATGCTTGTCTTTTTGGTTGGACTGTTTTGTGGCTAAATATATAGTTTGTGGTGGCTAAAAATTATGAGAAATAATTTGATAATGTTGTGGCTGGTGTTAAGCTTTTCTAGGTGTTAATTAAATTGATTAAAAAATAAAAAATAAAAAATAAGTGATTGGCGATAAAATTAAGGTGTTATGCATATGAGACTGTTTTGGAAGGCATTTTGTGGATGTTTTAAACTAGAAATATTGTGATACATATTAGTATGATGTTCTGAAGGTTTTTAACTAATTTATGGAGTAAGAGTTGGATTCAATTCATATCTTGTTATGAGTAAAAACGAGCTTGCCGTTCAATATGATTGTTAAGATAATCGGAGAAACTCATATTGGATAATATTATTATTGTTGCTATTGTTGGTTATAGTTGTTGTTGTTGTTGGGATGTTGATGACCCTTAGTGGTCTTTGAGATGTATTAGAAATGGGGGAGTTGTTGCCCGTTTTTCCTTAAGCCATACGATTAGCCAAATACGATGGTACGATATTATATGTTAACGGCAATATCATTTAACTTGTTGTAGATGCAAGACGTTGTGTCGATCTTGGTTTAGTAATAAGGAAAATATCATACAGATATATTAAGGCTATCCATTCTTTCCTTTTGGCATGATCCATATGATACAACGAAACGAGCAAGCACGTAAGTTTAACAAATAATTTTATTCTTAGAAGTACTAGCGTTGCCTATGTTCGTGATTTTTCATACTATCATATCGTCTGTTCATGGGTCTCATGACACTTTGAGATCTTATTGACTTACTTCATTATGCATTGCATTCATTTATACATTATATTAACCCATGATGAGATGGCATTATATACGCGTGTAGTATATGTATATGGGGTATGAGAAAAGGTTATGGCGTTATATATGCACCACCACATGATCAGTTGGTATACGTTGATGATTTCGCCCACAGAGGCCGAGATGATATGATGGGATGCCCTCTGAGGCTTGATGATGTTATGTATGCATAAACCTATGCATGAAATTACATTTATATGCACATGCATGACATTATAAATGTTTTATTATTCAGAGAGATACTTAGACTTACAGGTTGAGTACTTACTCCACATTTCTTTCATGTATTTTATATACTACTTTTCATTGCTTACATGCTCGGTATATTATTTGTACTGACGTCCCTTTTGCGGGGGACGCTGCGTTTTATGCCCGCAGGTCCTGAAAGACAGGTTTACAGTCTTCCTAGTAGGCTCAGCTTAGCGAAAGATGTTGGTGCACTCCACTTGTTTCGGAGTTACCTATTTTATCAGTATGATTTGGACATGTATTGGCTGGTATGGCGGGGCCCTGTCCCGACCTTTATGATGTTTATGTACTCTTAGAGGCTTGTACATAACTGTCAGGTATATAGATACTTGTATGACCTTGTCGGCCAATATTTTGAGTTTACAAATGATCATGTCAGCCTTATAGGCCCATATGTCACATGTATAAGTTTCTATATCATGTTGGGTCGTCCTATGTGTAGTATTCCCTTATGTTTTATTCTGATTATTTCATGACGGCCCTTTTGGACCATTTACCAATGATAGTACGATAAGAAAGATATGTTATGTTCGTACTCGGTTTTGCCCGATGATGGGAAATTCGGATCGTGACAATATAACCAAGAAACAATTCAATTTATTTTTTCAAAATTACTTTAATGTATGTATCCCTAAAATTTCTTTTATTCCTCACATTAACTATGCTGCAATATTTAATTAAGTGCAATTTAATCATAATAACTACTTTTATCTAGAATTTAGTATTTTCTTAATGGATGTGCCCAAAGTAAATTGGTCACTTGTTGTGGATCAGAGGGAGTATTGATTTTGTACATCTTTTAAAAAATAATAAATAGAGTGTATAATTTACCATGATACCCATATTAATTGGTGTATAGTCTTAATGAATTTGAAAAATAATTTAGAATGAGTAATTAATACTACTGGTAAAATAGGAAATATAAATTATTTTTTTCTTGAAAAGTGACAAGTAAAAATAAAAATTTATTTATGAAAGTGAACGGAGGGAATATTTGGGTCTCACCTAACGTTCCACGTTAACAAGCATTAACCAATTTTTTTTGACGTCATTCTGATTCCGAACCCTTCCCAATTTAAGAATGGCAGCTTTACTATAAGAAAATAGTAACCTGCCCAATTTATCGTTCTGGTTTTGTCTCTTGGCATTATCAAGAAACCACATACTGATCATTTGTGATGTGGCATCTCGTCGTCAGCCTATGAATTTGAACACACATGACACGGTACTACGCTAGTGTTTGGCCGTACATTTCTGAATTAAGTTTGATTTGAAAATAAGAATGTATTTGGACATAAGTTTTCAAAATATATTTCACGTTAAAAAAAATAAAAAATAAAATATGACTATACCCATAAGTTTTAAAAATTAATACAAATACCCAACAATACCTTTATTAATAACATTTATTATATTATGGCAAACCATAATCCTGAACATAAATAAATTTGATACAAAATTATTATTTTTATAATAAATTACATAATATATTATCAGATGACCGAGAATACGAAGCAACATTGTTACAAAATTAAATTATGGTCTCTTTTATAAAATACAAAAGTTTGGTATAATTTTAGAATTAGGATTTGGACTTTGGATTTTGGTAATTTCCCAAAATGTAGATAAAATCTATGGCCAAACATGTATTTGTCAAAAAAATCCCAAATACATTTTAACAAAATATATGGCCAAACACGTCCTACATTCTTAATTTAACAATGAATAATGTTGGCTTATACCTATTATTTCATGTACTTATTAAATTATACAAATTCTATTTTTAAAACTTGAAAAGCTTTTGTACAAATCACATGGGTAATTAGATGTTTTGAACTTCAGAGTTCGACAACTTTCACATGAGAGTATTTCAATATTTACAAATATTGAAGTTCTCAATATATAAATATTGATTTGGTCATAAGTATTTTCAAATACGAAAATGTTGAATTATTGAAAATTTTGTAAAACAATAGCTTCTACTCCTAAGTGTTCAATCTTTTTTTGTTTAAATAAAAATTTGTTTTACAAAAAATCACATATCAAATACTCTATTTGAATTTTAACTTCAATACTTTTTCTGGATCCAATCAAATCATTATCTAAACACCTATTTGGGATTCTTTTTGAAAAGGACTACAGTTGGACAAGTTTACACGACATATCAATCATTATAATAAAATTTTCACGTGGGAGAGAAATTCGTCCATGTAAATTGATGTTTGAGAATATAATTTTTGGGAAAAATGATTTTGTCGGATAGAGCAGAATAGATAAGAAATTGACTCTAAGAAGAAGCTATAAACACAAATACAAGTCAAGTTATGATCATTGATTATATTGAATGACCAAATATAAATCAAACTTTTGTAATTCATATAGAAATCACTGAGAAAGCAATCATTCAGTGTACACTACATAAAATGACCAAAGTCTGTTGATTAAACTAATGTATAATTCAACTCCTTTGACTGCCAACTTCAGTATACCACACATGGTAATAAATTTCAACCAAAACACCAGAAATTTACAAACATCCTTAAATCACACACAACATGAAAAGAGCCAATTTTACACAACCATGAAACGCAAAGCTATGCTTTCTACAAGCAGCAAAGATAATTTATACCTTAGATGACATGAAATTCTCCACTTTCATGTACCTGCTTCACTTGCTTTTCATATTCATCTTCTCCGTCGTCCTCTTCTTCTATATCTTCTTCGTTCAATTCTTCTTCCTCCTCTTCACCTACCCAGCCAAAACCTCCAGTTGAACGGGAAGCTGGAGCAGGGGTCTTTGCCTCTTCCACAATTTTCATGATCATCTCCGGGCTCTGAAGGGAAAAGGTTGGATTTTCTTTTCGGTAATAAGCAAGCTGTGCTGCTTCTGTTAATTCCCTAGGCAAATTCTTCAAAAACCACGGGTGGGTTTTTATTTCTTTGATTGTAATTCTCTGCAAAAGAAATGTCCTTATTCAGACAAGCAACATTATATTCTAATTCAGACTTGTTTTGGTTTGTCTGCTTTCTTTTCTCCAATATGGTTAAGCTTATTTACACAATTCGATCAAACAAATGCAAAGGTGCAAACTTAAATGAGTAGCAGATGATTTTGATGAATTAATCGTTCTTCTTAATGTTAAAAAATTGAAGAGATAATGATAAAGCAGAGAGATCATATAAAGGAGCTGAAAAACATAACCCGATGCTTCATCCGAAGACCCAGGAAATTTGGTGGGTAAACTGCAAGGGATAACTGCCCTTATAACACAAGCATCACAGAAACACAAACATAATGATAAATCCATTTGGATCTATTCTCTGGATGATTCTGATGCTCTTACCCTTTGGAAGATATTTGACGAGGAATCATCACTACAGTAGTATTCAAAGATGAAAAACAAAAAACAAAAAAAAGCAATAGCCCAAGCTTTCAAAAGGGGAGCAGAATAAAGAAAACAACAGCATTAGGATCCATCCTTCTTAGATAAACTCACCATACTAGACTATAGCAGACAACTAACTACTGCAACTGTTTAAAAGACCAAATGAAGGGTACTGCACTTTAATCCAAAATTAGTTGGAGTTGACCAACCAAATATTCCTGTGTTTTATCGATCGAACATTACAAGCAACTGTGACGGTTTCCTGATAGTATAACTCGATAGTAATTGAAGGCGCAGAGAACACTGTGCCTTAGCGAGAACCATGGAACATCCAATTTACATATCCTCTAAAGTAGCACTATTAGAGTCAATATCAGGTTGGTGGGATTAGCGAGAACGACTACGAAGTTCCATTGCAGCAAAAAATACAGCTTCAATAGATGTTTAGGTTATCCTCACAGACTGATCGACATTTGGATAAGTTACGGCTTCGAAGGATATCATTTGATGCCCTATTACAGTTGAAGGATTTGACTAGATTGTCACATTGATGACCTCACTCGAGGCCATCCATCAAATGCACATGCTAGACATAAGATGAAGAGGGTGCAAGAAGGTGAATGCACAGATACCCATTGAAATGATGTATATTAAATAAATTACACCTGCACCAGAGCGTTAGCGTCAACTCTACCCAGGACTAAGCTCAGAAGCAATTCAAGCAAACTTTTATTAGAGAGAGAGAGAGAGAGCATAGAGAGAGAGAGCATAGAGAGAGAGAGAGAGCATACTCTTGCTGGATTGGCAACAAATATGCGAGAGAGAAGGTGCCTACAGTCCTGTGATATGTGAACATAGTCGGGAATCTTATACTGCACCGACATTATTCGCTGTAAAGAGAACACAAGGAGAAATTAAAATGGTGAAAACTAATTCTATCATTTACTAGACTAAAGCTCGAAAGGCCTTTAGTTTATGAAAACTTAAAGAAGAACTCACTTGGATAGTTTTCCGGAAGTTCTTCGGATCCTCCTGGTCTTCAAAAGGGTAAGCACCAACCAGCATTACATAAAGTGTCACTCCACATGACCAAACATCAGCCAGCTGAAACAATCACAACCACAAGTTACAAGTTAGGAAAGACGGGAGCGCACAATGCGGAGGAATTAATTGTGGAATCATCACCAGAAAAATTAACAGGTCTTATTTCCGCCACTTACAATGCTGTCCAGATTACTTATAATTTAAAAAAGACCAGAAGCAACATGTTGCTCCTACTGCCACAAAGACAGATATGGTTTCATGAATGCCAGAGAATTAATAGTGTTGAAACTCTAACAAATGTAAAAGTTAATACAAGCAATTACAGATGTACCTTGCCGTCATATTCTCTTCTAGATAGAACTTCGGGAGCAATATAAGCGGGAGTTCCAACAGTTGATTTTGGCCTCGAATGCAGCAGAGACGACTGTGATTGGAATAAGAAAAATTTGTGCATATTAGCCTTTTCTTCTTTTTTACCCCCTGTATTTTTTGGGCTTGAGGGGGGGATGGGTGGGTAGGGAGGGGAGCATATAAATTTTCTTAAATCACCCGAACATCATCAGACCTTTGAGTATCCAAAATCACAAATCTTCAAGCGTGGTGCTGGACTGCCATCCAGTAGAGTATTCTCCAGTTTTAAATCTCGATGGCATATTTGCTGCAGAACAAAGACACGTTTCAAGGAAACAAATCCTTTAGTTGAAAAAGGCAGATTTGCAACAAACAAAGAAAAAGCACATAGATAGAAACATAAAGTCAAGTGCATTTATTACAAGTCAAAAACTTTTTCGACTAAAAAATTGCTCACCATGTTGTGACAGTAGCAGACTCCTGAAATAAGCTGCTGGAAGAAATATCTAGCCTGAAAATGTCAGCAGAAGAAACCAATGAACAAAAGCATTTCAAGGGAGGATAGAAAGGCCTTTAAATTTGCAGGTTTGAACCAAAGGCCTCCTTTACAATGTTTTTCATCCTCTGTATGTTTGGTCTACAGGAGAATTGACTATAGGCAGTTAAAAATATAACTATACCTCATCTTCACTGAACCTTCCGGCATTGCAAATGCGCTCAAACAGCTCTCCACCAGCTGCATATTCCATTACAATAGCAAGATGAGTGGGGGTTAACACCACCTGCAACTCAGAAACAATAACGGAATAGTTAGATTAGCTATGTCCTTAACAGTTTCCTGCCATTTTCAAAACTAATCACCATTAAAGCAAATAGTGTGATGGGAAATAAAGATATATACTTGCCTCCTTGAACCGAATTATGTTTGGATGTCGAAGCGATTTATGATTTATTATCTCCCTTGCTACATTCTCATCAATCTACAGTCCAAAACCACCTCAAATTTATTAAAATGATAGAGGATCATAATATAAAAATATATTCGTGTGCTGCAGATATACAGGAACACAACAAACTGGAGAGAGTACAGGACCTGATTAATCCCAATTGTACCAATGATTTTTAGGAATATCAACAAGTCATACTTCCTCTAGCCAAATTTATACAACACTCTTTCATTTCAGATGTCCCATAACATTTGACAGCTTTTCATTTCTAAACAATCTTGAATCTTTCAAGAATTCAAATTAATCATATCATTCAAACTTTTGAAATTTGATATAATGCCTTCTCTATCAAACTACCTTCTCAACCATTATTTTATTACGTTCTTCCATTATGACTAATTTCAATATAAGTCAAAATTAACATCTAAAACTCCGTGTACAATCAACAGGCAGTGCAATAGTAATTAGAAATGAGATACTTGATATTGAAGCAACTCAACAAAAGTTTGGTCTAAATAAAAGATTTGATGATAAAAGAAACAATAGATTATGCAAACCTTGTGTCCCCTCTCAATATATTTCATAGCCACCAGCTCTTTGGTCTGCTTGTGCCTCATGAGCCTCGCCACTCCAAAATTCCCAGACCCTATTTCTTTCACCAGCTCGTAATTCTCCATCTTTTAATAGTTTAGAAAAAACACTTCTCAATATAAATAAAAACCAGGAAACCAAAACTACACCACTCCCAAATTGAGTTTCAATTCATGCGTTTCAGTTCAATTATAAATTGGGAAAGTGGGTCTTAAATTTAACGGTCAAAGGAACAATCTTTGTGGAGGAATTAAGAAGATTCTCACAAAATCCCATTAACCTTCATGCTCAATTACAAAATCAGAAAAGGGTGTTTGGCAAATTTGTGTATTTCATGAAATTAGGGTTTTTGACGTCAAATTGTTGAAGGGGGGGGGGGGGATTTTTTTTTGTTTTTTTTTGAAGGGCTTAATAGCAATTGATTGAGGTGGAATTGTGGTTGAAAATAGGGAGCCAGCTATGGTAATTAGTGAAATTTAAAAGAAAATGAAGGAATAAGAAGGCACCAATGAGGGTTGGTGCATGGGATATTGAGAGAGGGCAAAAGATAGATACAGAGTGGCTAAAGAGGTGTTATCAGAGTGTGAATGACAAGTGGAAGAATAATATCTTTAATTTTTTTCATGGTATGTACTTACTTTGGAATTTAATTAATTTGAATTTATATCGAATATAAAAAAATCCACTTCGAATAAATCATTTTCAATTACTATAATTATTTTTGTGGTTTGAATCTGAAATTTCTGATTAAGTGTGAAAAATGCTAATAATAAATTTATATATTCTTATTGCAGTTTCCTAGAAAGCTTATGGCTCAACGTGCATGATGCATCTTTGTCGTTTTAAAATAATGTGGCGATTGAGTTACTACAAACAATTTGTTATAAATATAGTATATTATTTAGGATGTTCATTTAATACTCTGTTGTAAATAAGTTTTTTGAAGAAACTTATTCATATGGGACTCCAGCGTAAATATGTTTATCTATTTAGTACTCTATTGGAAATAAGCTTCATGAAGAAGCTTATCATTTCGGTACCCTGTTATGGATAAATATTACCATCGGCAGAAGATTATCTATATCTGGTACAATAACAACTTACAAGCAACTTACAAGTAGCTTACACAGCAGCTTGCAATAACAGCTTCCAAGTAAGTTACAAGTAGCTTACACAGCAGCTTGCAGTAGCAGCTTACAAGCAACTTACAAGCAGCTTACACAACAGCTTGCAGCAGCAGCTTACACAACAGCTTGCAGTAGCAGCTTACAAGCAGTTTGTAGTAACATCTTACAAGCAGCTTACACAGTAGCTTCCTTTCTTCTATAAATAGAAGAGATTACATTTCATTATGTACATGAGTTTTGAAAGTTGAATAATACATCAATCTCTCTCTCTATACTTATTTTTGATTTATTTACTTTACAGTTTTTAATTTATAACACGTTATCAGCACGAGACTATGCTATTTTGAGCACTTACTTTGAATTTAATTTCTATTTCAGTGTTCATTTCTGATGTAAGGCGATGCTCTTACGTCCTTGGTTAGATCTTGTTCATTCTGAGCATCATAAAGCAGATTATATCCTTGAAATGGAGTACTTCTTCTCTCGTGAAGTAATTGGTTAGTCTTTGTTATAAATTCCATTTCTCTGAACACCTCAGATGCAATCCTACTTGTATTCTTAAGATAAGTACTACTATTAAATTATGTTCTTTATGTCTTTCGAACTTGAATAAATATATGTTTATCGTGTATGTTAATTAATGTCTTTCTAGCCAACGAATGATGCAGATGTCGTTTTACTTGGATGTAGTCTCGTGAAATTGAAAAGAACAATTGATTTTACTTAAGTTGTGGCAAACGACTGCGGTCTACATATATGTATACAATAGCTATTTTGTGCTTATTGTCATTCTAGTTATCTTAATAAAGGGTTGCAAAGTGAATAACATCGTTAGATTCACTTAAACTCCAGCAAAGTTTATAAGATGACGGATAAATTTGACCCATTCCCCTGTTTCCGCCTACGTATATAGGATATTTTAAGAAGTGAACATCCTTCTTAGTAGCAGGGTCCAGGGAAAGAATAGGGAAGGTTATTTCACTATATTTTTGACCAGGGACAGGGCCTATCACAAGAATATATTTTTTATTGGGGCAATAGCTCTGAAAAGACAAATTGCCAATCTTTTCTTTCATCTCGGGAGAAATACGATCGGGAGGAGCTAATTCAAACCCCTCCGGTAAAATAAGAACAACCCCCACGTTCAACCCCCCCTCCCTTTTACCATTAGCATAAACCTGTTTCAGTTGCATATCATAAGGAATTCGCACAACTGCTTCAAATACAGTATCAAGTACCGCTTGTGGAACCTCAATCTCCACGGGCTTATTAGCTAAATGGCAATTGGCACATACAATACGCCCAGTCGCTTCTCGTGGATTTTCATAACCCTGCTGTGCAAAAATGGGATATGCACTTGAAATGGATGTCCGAGTTAAGATATATATCATGAGCGATACAGAAATAGATCGAGTAATCTGTTTCTTTAGCCAAGAAAAAACATTTCTAGTTTGCATGGTCTCGCTATTGATCGCGAAAATTTCTACAATAAATTAAGTAGGTCGCTAGTATAGTTCTCTAGCCACAATTATGCTATTTGCTGGAATAATCTAGGATTATACAACCACCTGAAGTGGTTATGTTTCATATATCTCATTGTGACTAAATTTTATTAACCACCAGAAGTGGTATATGCCTATGACCACCTGAAGTGATAATTTAGGCTATCTATGGTTACAATTGAATATAAGCTAGAGAAAATTTCTGTATACTACTTGCGTGCCTCGATTTGCACATGAAGTAGCATTATCTTAAAAGAGGTTGAAGCATCACACGATTTGGTGTGATTAGTGCACGTTCAGATAATCATGCTCCGTTTCTTGAAGGATGGAAACTTTTGATAAATATTAATTCATTCCCTCAAGTTAATGTGACAATATCAATAAAGCTCGTAAATATGAACGCGCTTTTGATGTAAATATATTACAATTCACCTCCAGAAGAGGTAATATGATTGAGAGAATATATACTCATTTTTTCGTATTTTAAATTTGATCCTGAAGAAGTAACATAATTGAAATTTTCTCCTGAAGCAGGAAAATATTATGACACTGTATCTTTTTATGCTTAAATAAAATAATAAGCTATTCAAATTTATTTTTGAGGCACATTTTCATTCTCTGGAGTGAATGAAGAAATACCACAACTCACCTCCTGAAGAGGTAGAATAATAAATGATATAAATTTTGTTTTTATGGCATAAAGATCGTTGTCGCACGTACCCGTTGTACGTAAAATATCTTGGATAATTTTATTCAATATCATTCCAAGGCTAGAGTATTCTTGTAGAATGCTTTATAATACAACCACATTAATATGTTATGGTTAGTTATCGAGTTCACCGAAGAAAATAACAACTCGTGTATCTTTCCTTGAAGGATGTAATGACTATGTGGTTACTGCTTTGATATAAAATATTCAGATGTTAATGGCGTTTCTCCCTGAAGGAGATATTTGTCACAAAGTTGGTGGTAAAAATACTGAAATTCTTAATTTCATACATTTATAAACTTAAAATTGTCTTTATAATATTCATTTGATTATGATTTTCTCTCATGATACCAGAAGTGTCTGAGCAATATTTGATAGTACAAAATGTATCAACAACTCCTGAAGAGCTAACTTTTGTCTAGAAGATATATGGCACAAGTAGTGTCTGAATAATATTTGATTGTGGACAATAAATTGAAGGCTCCCGAAGAGCTTATTTGTCATTATTGTAGTCAAAACATATGTTATGATAAACTCAAAGTTTACTAATACAAATGATAATCATACTGAGACTACAAATGATTGAAAGATTGAAAATCTTCATGTTTCCACAATCATAGGGGGTAAATATGTATGTGAGAAGTTACTCGCCTTATTCTTCAATTTGTACTACATCATGTATCACAGTAAACCAGAAGTTTACTAATGCAAAAACAACTACAGTAATTCAGAAATTTATTTATACAAAAGTAGCCACAGTAAATCAGAAGTTTACTAATGCAAAAGTTTATGTCATAGTAAACCAGAAGTTTACTAAGAGATAGCACATGCCATGATAAACTTGAAGTTTTCATTAGCCATTTTTAAATGAACTATTTGAGAATTCAGATAAGCATATATTGAAGAACTAGAAGATTCTTCAAGAATTCTCATGTGTTGCATGTTCTCACAATAAATTGATTATACCAGCTAAAGTTTGGACTAAGACCCCTGATTCTGAAATATATAAAAGGTGAATATGGGCCCATACATCTATCATGTGACACTTATAGATGCACATATAAGATGGTTACATGTAGGTTTATTGTCAACCTGCAGTTTGGCAATTGAAATTGCTTTTCTCACTTAAGAGCATAATTTTCAGATTATGAAATCAAGATAGTTCATCTTCATAATGCTGGTTTAGCATTGAATACCTGCTATTAATGGCAAAACCATTGCTTATGAGAACAAAACTTCATGTGTTGGTCTAAGATTTTCTAAATTGCATATAACAGAATTTGTATGCATCAGACCAACAATATATGATAAGTCCTCCCCTCACAATTGGTTTAGGATCAGAAACCAAATATTTTTACTATCTTTTAATTTGTGGTATATGATTTACTTCTCTACCAAAATACTCAAAGATATGTTTCCCAAAGAAGAACGGGATATATGTTAGTTTTTCTAACATTTGGGGGATGAAATAAACAGCTGAAAAATATGCTATATGAATCAAATTATCATTAATATGATCCTCACTTAGAAGATAATTCAAGTCAAATGCCAGAAGAATTTGTTGATCCAAAATTTAATATCATATTTCAGTTGCAAATGTTCCTATTAAAATTATAGTCCTTGAAGGATAGAGTTTACTGTACGCATGAAGTGTGGTAGACCAATCGGTTCCAAAGGTAACAATCCTTGAAAAATGATAGGAGATAATGAACAAAATGATCATAATGAGGAGGAAATAAGTTCTAGAAGAGACCACGACATAACATTTTATGAAACTCCCGAAGAAGTTCAAGTACCTGAAAATAAAGAAAGTGATGAGATCTCAACAAGTTATGTCGCTTAGGAACTGATACAAAATAGCCGTCGACGATATATTTGATATAATATAGTGCACAATATTGTAAAAGATTGTGAGGATCGGGCCTGTAGTCCAGACACCTGAAGATGTCATGCCATTTAAATATAAGTGATAACTTATATGATTCATTTGATTAAGTCTATATGAAGATCCCTGAAGGATTTAAAATGCCTGAAGTGTAACGACCCGACTGGTCGTTTTGTATTTTAGAATTCCGTTCCCTTAAATAAAACTTTCCCACTTGCTTTAACTAATTTACGACTTGTGGGGACGGGTGGTTCGGAAGTTCGAAGAGTTTTGAGCAAGAATAAGGCCAAGTTTGACTTCGGTCAACTTTCTTGGGAAACGGACTTGGATTCGTAGTTTGACAATCCCGGAGGGTCCGTGGGAAAATATGGGACCTGGGCATATGCTCGGAATTGAATTCCGAGGTCCCTAGCTCGAGTAATGAATTTTTCTGTGAAATTGTTAACTTAAAGTTTTAAAGAAGTAAATAAAATAAGAAATCATTGATTTCCTAGGTATCAGGCTCAGATTTTTTTTCCGAAACTTGGTACAGGTCCAAAATAGCAGTTAAGACTTACCCGTGAAATTTGGTGTCAATCCGAGTAGATTAAGGGCGTTTTGACCCGTTAGAAGGAAATTAAGAACTTGGAGTTCAATAGATTGATTCATTTGGTTTTAGGACGTGATTCCTAGATTTAATGTTGTTTTGAGTGATTCGAGGGTTCGAGTAGGTCCACCTCATGATTTCAGACTTGTCGGTATGTTCGGGCGGGGCACGGGAGCCCCGAGCGTCAAACGAGCGAGGCTCGAGTGAAGTTAGAACTTGGAAAAGGACTGAAGTTTGCTGCTTCTGTCATAACCGCATCTGCGGTTCTTGGACAGAAGATGCGGGACCGCACATGCGGTCATTTGATCGTAGAAGAGGAAGGGGCAGGCCATGGGGAAACCGCAGAAGTAGTTCCGCCTATGCGGCCCCCAGACCACAGAAGCGGTCCAGCTCCCTATTGCCCAAAGCCACAGAAGCGGTATCCGCAGAAGCGGGAAATTCACCGCAGAAGTGGAAATAGCTGGGGGGCAGAAGCTCATTTAATACGAACTCAACACCATTTTTATCACATTCCAATCCACACTTAGGCGATTTTGGGGCTTCCAAAGAGAGGATTTTCCACATATCATCACAAGGTAAGTAATTTTCACTCCCCCTTAGTTTAAATACATGAACATTAGGTAGATTAAACACTAAAACCTAAGTAAAAATCAAGGGTTAGAGCTAGACCTAGGGTTTTAATAAAACTAAGATTTAATCATGTAATTTGTTATGTAATGAACTAGAAATCATATATTAGTGATCCTTAGGTTATGGAGAATAACTTCCTTCGAAAAATCTCGGAATCCGGGCACGTGGGCCCGGGGTAAGAATTTAGGAAACTTGTGGGAAAGGGTGGGAAGTCACTTAAATAGTTAGAATTCAACCTTGTAAGCCTTTATTGACTAGTTATTACTTCGTTTAATTAGTTTGGGATTGTTCGGCTTCGAATTAAGGACTTGGGCTCGTTCTTGGAAGTTGGAAGTGCACTTTGGAGCAAGGTGAGTCTCCTTTCTAACCTTGTAAGAGGGAAATATCCCCATAGGTATAATAAATAACTAAATTTCTTTTATATGCGGGGGCTACCTACGTACCAAGTGACGAGAGTCCGTGCGTAGCGACTATATGACAGTCCGGGTAGTCTAGGACCCTAAAGCATGTTATATGTGGAATATCTATAATCTTGTTGGCTGTTGAATTGCTTAGATCCTAACGAGTTGGAAACTAGAATTCAAAAAGGATTCAACTTCATTTTTCTTAAATTATTAAAAGAGAATTGACTTGTACTTGGAAGAACATGTATTTTATGCGTACCTGCGTCGCATGCATGATTCGCGAGCAGGGTGATTGTATATTTATATTTTTACCGCATCACACGTATGATTCGCGAGCGGGGTAATAGATGCATCTATGGTTCGAGCCATTCGACCCTCGGCAGTGCACATTTACTTTTCTGTTGTATCGGGCCGTACGTTCCTTGGTGGTTTTTTGCGCATGAGTTATCTAGCTTCTAATTGTGGCTAAAACTTCAGATTTGTTTAAATATTTAGATATGAATGACCACTCTCTATGGAAGGTTAAAGGAAGAATTTCTTTTTCATACTTGGAAGTTTTATGACTTGAGTTATACCTGCTCATTCTAAATGATTCTTATTATTTCTTGACCTTAGTAAGTATCAAGTGGACCTCTCGTCTCTACTTCTTCGAGATTAGGCGGGATACTTACTGGGTACATGTTGTTTATGTACTCATACTACGCTTCTGTTCTTAAATGTACAGGATTTGAGGCAGGCGGATCTGGACACTACTCTGGTGCGCATCAGTAAGCACCCTTGGGACTTCTACGGTGAGTTGCTTCTCTTTCATGCCGATCCGCAACCGAAGAAGTCTTTCTTTGTACTTTTGTTCTGTCTATCCTGATCCAGACAGTAGGATAGTATGTTATTCTTTTGTGTATATTCTACTAGTCGCCCGTAGCTTGTGACACCAGGTTCTGGCACACATATTAGTAGACATTTATTTTTGGGTTGTATAATTATTTTGACACCTTATTTATCGCTTCTGGCATTAATTTAAATCTGAAAAACTGTTATACCTATTTTTGGTAAAAGAAAGAAAATGAAAACTTAAATATATTTCCGCGTTGGCTGGCCTGACAACGGCGTCGGGCGCCATCATGACCCATTCTGGAAAGCGGGTCGTGACATGAAGCATATAGTTCAAAGTCTCGAGAAATGTACTCGATCATATTACAAAGGTCTTTGTACGGTTTAAAGCAATTTGGGTGCATATGGTATAATTGCCTCAGTGAATATTTGCTGAAAAAGGGTTAAGTAAGTGATGTTATTTGTTCATGTATTTTTTATAATAAAAATATCATCAGAATTTGTTATATTTGCTGTTTATGTTGATGACATAAATCTTGTTGGAACTCCAAAAGAGCTCCAAAAGGCAATTGAGTATCTTAAGAAAGAATTTGAGATAAAATATCTTGGAAACACAAAACTTTGTTTTAGTATGCAAATTGAACATTTAGCGGATGAGATTTTTATCCATCAATCTGCCTATACAAAAAGGGTCTTAAAATGCTTTTACATGGAAAAGCACACTCATTGAGTAAACCAATGATTTTTTTGATCTCTTAAAGTGAATAAGGATCCGTTCTGGCCCCGATATACCCAAATCTCTACACTGTACTCTTTTCCCCTTGCTAGGGTTTTTCCCACTGGGTTTTTCCTTGTAAGGTTTTTACTGAGGTAACTTGCAATGCATATTACTAGTGTACTCTTTTTTCTTGACTAGGATTTTTTTTCACGGGATTTTTCCTAGTAAGGTTTTAACGAGGCACATAATAATGAACATCCAAAGGGGAGTGTAATGAAAATATTATTGTGGAAGTCCCTTTATTACTCCGCTGTAGATAATCTTCCTAAAGAAGATTATCCATTTAGTATTCCATTGAAGTTTATCTACAAACAGCTGATGCAGGCAAGTTGCAAGTAACTCAATGAAATGACTTGCAACAGATTCTTAATTTGATGAGATTAATTTAAATTGATCTAAAATAGTGGTGGATAATATTCTCTACAAATTTAACTTTTTGAGAAGATGGTATACAAGATTGGAATGCGGAGACTCAAATATTTGAAATAAGATTTTCATCAGGGGGAGTAAAATACGCAGTGCACTCTTTCTTCCTTACTAAGATTTTTTCCCCACAGGGTTTTACTTATAAAGTTTTAATGAGGCACAATAAACATCAAAGGGGAAGTGTTATAAATATATATTATTATGGATGTTCATTTAGTATTCTGTTGTAAATATGCTTCCTGAAGAAGCTAATCCATATGGGACTCCGCCGTAAATGTGTTTATCTGTTTAGTACTCTATTGGAAATAAGCCTCCTGAAGAAGCTTATCATTTCGGTACCCCGTTATGGATAAATATTATCCCCGGTAGAAGATTATCTATATATGGTATAGTAGCAGCTTACACAGCAGCTTGCAGTAGCAGCTTACACTAAAGCTTGCAGTAGCAGCTTGCACAACAACTTCCTTTCTTCTATAAGTAGAGGAGATTTAAGTTATGAGTTTTGAAAGTTGAATAATACATCAATCTATCTCTTTATACTTGTCTTTGATTTATTTACTTTACAATTTTTATTTTATAACACAGTTCTATTTTTGGTTACTTTTTTGTTTTGATTTATTCCTTGGAACATATGAGTATATCTGGATACGATTTTGAAAAAGAATTGATTTGTGTCTACTGAAATAATTGATAGTTGCTCATGTTTTGAAATAAAGCATTCGATTTTTCTCTAAAAATTAAGATATTTCTTCCCTCCCGATTTAAATGACTCTTTTCTCAGTTGGAACATAATCTTTCTTAACTTAGAATTTTTTTAAATCATTATACTCTCACTTTTTTTTTTTACAACATGCCAGTATAGGACTTGAAATGATTTGTGTGCTTTCTGTCACGACCCACAATTCACTAAGGGTCGTAGAGGCGCCGGACACCGCTGTCTGGCAAGCCAACAAAAATACTTAATTAAATTTTAATTTTTGTATTGTCTAAAATTCATTTTTCTTTACGCATTAAAAACCGAATAATAAAAATTTACAGAAACAACCGTGAAATCTTTAGCAAACTTAATATTTAATAATCCAAAAATTTTTCCAGAACCCGGTGTCATAAGTGTATGAGCAATTTCTAAGAAATAATGAAATACAACAATCGTCTGGTATACAATTTTGGACAGAAATGAATACAGAAAACTGAAAGAGACTCTGCTGGCTGCGGGTTGCCTAGAGAAGTGCAGGTCACCTAAGTCTCTGTATCCACCGTGCTGCTACGCCTAGTAGGCCACTAGAGATGCATATCCCTATGCAACAAAAATACACAGAAGTGTAGTATGAGTACGAAAATAACGTGTACTCAATGAGTATCCCGTCTAATCTCGAAGAAGTAGAGACGAGATGGTCAACTTTGACACTTACTAATGGTCCAATAATGATTTATCCATAACATATTAAACCGTGGATTTTTATAAACATGATTATAATTCAATGGGTTGAAGCAAATATACATTTCTTCCTTTTATAGGAAATTATTCTTTTTCATCAATTATACATATATTTTTAAGTCAGGAAGAGGCAACAACAACTTCAATAAGTTTCAAGGCAAGCAATACAAGCATGCGCAAGTCATGCCGAGGTCGACAACCCGCTCCAACAGAAATGTAAACTGTGCACTGCCGATGGTCGAACGACGCGAACCATAGATGCATCTATTTAATCTGCCGAGGCGTTCCGCCCGCTCCAAAATTAAACACACACAGACAGTCAATCAAGTATCCACACGGAGCAGTCATCCCAAGAAAAATCAATCCTTTTTAACCATTTAAGAAAAAAGAAGTTTAATCCTTTTAGAAATTTATTTACCAACTCAATGTTATTTAAGCAATTCAAGCTGCCAATAAGTTCACAAATAATCCAAGTATAACATGCTCTTGGGTCCTAAACTACCCGGACAATAGCATAATAGTAGCTACGCACGGACTCTCATCACCTCGTGCGCACGTAGCCCCCCAAAATAGGAACATATAACCAATTATTTTACCTATGGGGACAATTCCCTCTTACAAGGTTAGAAAGGAGACTCACCTCGCTCTGAAGTTCCATAACCGGCATTCCACGCTCTTCCGAAGACTCGAATCAATGCACAATGCTCCAAAACTAGCCAATAATTATGTAAACCCATTAATATATGCTAAGGTACTCATTATAATCCAATTTAATACAATTCCTAACCCCGATCGAAGAGTTGACAAAAATGCCCTCGGGCCCACATGCCCGGAATCCAAAATTTCTCGAAGATAAATTTTGCCCAAGAACTCACAAACTTAAATATATAATTTTCTCTTAAGTCCATACCCAAAATCGTGGTCAAAATCCAAGAATACTAGTTTTCTAGGTCTTCCCTCAAACCCCAAGTTTTCTACAAAATTTCTTGCCTACATCCATATATAAACTTTGTATTTAACTCAAAGCTAGCATAAATTACTTACTTCATGATGAGTGATGAAAATAGCACCTCAAAGCTGCTCCTAATCGGCTCCAATGGAAGAAAAATGAGGTTGAAATGAACCCAACCCTGGATCTTAAAAGACCTCACTGCCTCAGCAATTTCTGCACCTGGGGTCCCTTGACCATTTCTGCGGTTACGCAGGTGCGGTTGAAATACCGCTTCTGTGGTCCTCCCTAGGCCGCCCTTTTTCTGCTTCTGCGTTCCTCCTTCCGTAGGTGCGGTCCCGCTTCTGCGGAACCTTGACCGCATCTGCGGTCCACGAGCCCCTGACAAAAATCCGCTTCTGCGCTCCTCCTTCCACAGCTGCGGTCCCGCTTCTGCAGAAATATGATCGCATCTGCGGTCCCAGCTCCCTTAAACTCCAACCACTTATGCGGTTCCCTTTCTCGCTTCTGCGGTACCGCTTCTGTGGTTAACCCACCGCAGTAGCGGTTATACCAGCAACCAGACCATTAAGCTATCTCAAAATTCCAAATTTCGATCCGTTAGCCACCCGAAATCCACCCGAGGCCCCCGGAACCCCAACTAATCATACCAACCAGTCCCATAACACATTACAGACTTGCTCGAGACCTCAAATCATATCAAACAACGCTAAAATCCTGAATCACGCTCCATTTCAACTTAATGAACTTTAGAACTTCAAACCTCTACTTCCGATGTTTAAACCTATCATATCACGTTCGATTGACCTCAAATTTTACACACAAGTCATATTTGGCATTACGAACCTACTCCAACTTCCGAAATTGTTTTCCGACCCTGATATAAAAAAGTCCACTTCCGGTCAAACTTCTCAAAACCTTCAAATTTCCATCTTTAGCCAAATGGCTCCAAAATGACCTACAGACCTCCGAATTCACTTTTGATCGCGCTCCCAACTCCAGAATCACCATACAGAGCTGCTCCCAAACTCTAAATCCCAAACGGATATCGATACCACTGAAATGCACTTCGACCCAAACTTATGAAATTTCTTTCAAAATGGTACTTTCCACAATAGATGCCAAAATGCCCCCGGGTCATCCAAAACCCGATCCGGGCATACGCCCAAGTCCGAAATCATCATACGAACCTGCTGGAACCTTCAGATCCAAATTCCGAGGTTGTTTACCAAAAATTCCAATCCTAGTTAATTCTTTCAACTTTAAGCTTTCGAAATGAGAATTCTCTTTCCAAATCAACTCTGAACTTCCCGAAATTCAATTCTGACCATGCGTACACGTCATAATACCTAAAATGAAGCTGCTCATGGCCTTAGACTGCTGAACGGAGCGCTAGAACTCAAAATGACCGGTCTGGTCATTAAATTCTCTCCCACTTAAACATACATTCGTCCTTGAACGTGCTGAGAACTACATTGAAGTAGTCTGAAGTCACTGTTTGACACCTCATGCACCTTCCCGTGCTACCATAACCCAGTTGAGCACGTTAGCTCAATCAGTTCTGAAGATATTCCCTTTTATTTAAGCAAATAAGCCTTAGTGCCCAATTCCAACATCCAAAATTCTCTGCCAAGCCTACTTCCAACATACGATCACCATATCAATTACTACATCCTGTACCCAAACATGACTGCATAATTTTGCTGAATTCACACCTTGTATCACTTTTCTCGCTGGACCTCAATAACATCTTCTAATCAACTTAGTCAAAATTCCACTAACCTGATGCTCCCATTGCACCTCATGACAGACATAGGTCTTACTCCAACTCTTACAATACCGCTACGACGGAAGAGATGTGCAGAAATTTATAACCAACTGCCAAATCAACAATTCATTGGGTTTATACTCTGTCAAGGACCATCACTGCATTCTGAGCCGAATAACGGCCTTAGCTCCTTAATGTACTTCATATACTCAGATTGGACGGATCTTAAATTCAATAATCTCGTCTCACCCAGTACGAACTACTCAATCAATATGCCATCCCGGACATGATCAAAAGTCTCAAATGATGCCACAATGTGCCAATAGGCTACCAATTAGAATGCGATGCAAAAGGAAAACGAACTCTGAAAAGGATATCCAATTACCCCGCTCACGAATCATACATGCGACGCGGGCGCATAACTAATATGAGCTCTCCTCAGAAAATAGGAAACAAAACACATAAAAATAGATATAGGGAACTATACTGAATATCACACTGTTGCGGCGCACAACCCGATCCAAACAACATAACCATGGCGGCATGCCACCCGATCCAAATAAAATACCCATGGCGGCGTGCCAACCGATCCACACGTAGAACTCACATAAGGAGATATACATCGAGCTAAATTGCTCATTATAACAAGATATCGAATTTTGGTCACAAGCACGCTAAGTGCATAATACCATCCCTGAGGGGATATATAGCGCTATAAGCTACAACACTCAAGCATGACTTAGGTGCAATATACAATCTGAATCTCAAGAGCCATTTTGCTCATAATATATCATTTCTACGCAGATCCTCAACACATAAGCAATTTCTCAAGACATCTCACAACTCACACGGTGCAATGTATCACCACATGGAATATTTGACAATGAAATAACACCCTGACTACTCCTCCATAAGGAGCGCATTACTGAAATGAACACAACTGGCCTGACATAGAGCCCATATTCATATTTAAATCCATCCACCGACCTCAAGTCGATCCTGATCATATCAAACTAAGCCAATAACCTTTCAAAGGTCCATACTAATTTCCCTCTTCTCATAACACACAAGAATAACCATCATAACCGGAGTACTCATCCACAGTCCACAACTCAGTAACTGAGTGCCCTCCAGGCATATATTCTCAACTTATCGATATCATCACAAATCTTCATACTTGGTTTAACTTCTTCAATCAATCAAGTGACTACATGCCACACTTATACGATCTTCTTGTGGGACACACTCCCACAACCTACCATAATAAGTGATTGAGTCGCACCTCCAAACCACCGGCCGCACTAACGCTGAAAAGCGACCAAGAATCATTAACCAGGATGCAAAGAATTTTTCACAAAACACCGATCTCAGGTGATGCTGAAGATAATACCAACTTACCTTAAACATCAAAACTCCCTTCTTGCTCATCCGAACTTGTGACATCCTTGTCCACACCGAGCTGTTACCTTGATCTTTACTTTAAATTACATACCACTCACTGCACCTAACATGCCAACATATGATAGAACACGCTTTTCATCATAGCTTCGGAACCACTTTTACGTAAACACTTCATCATATAAACCTTTCCACTTAACTCACTTCAGGAGGACCATAGCAACACACATATGAATTCTCATGACTGTAGAATATGCAAATCTCTAGGTAGTGGTCTAAACCACCATAGCCCTTTCGGGATCTGCTTCCACATGATAAGCCATAACAGTAGAGTGCTTCTGAATAACATCAATTATGGCGGCTGACAAGCCTGATATGTACTGCCACAAATCACTCGCATAACTTGATCACGCTGAGAGAACTGATCTCCACCACCAATATGCCAACTCAAATATGGCTAACCAATCTATATCCTTACCACAGTATAACAAACAGAGCAAGAGACTCTAAGAAAGCAAACTAAACCATTGATACGAAAGTTTCCCTACAAAAGGGGTTGGCTTCAACAACCCATAAGGGACGGCTTGCCAAGCTACACAAACAGTTAATTTGTTTATAGTCGCAAAAGTTTTCCTACAAAAGGGGCTGGCTTCAACAACCCATAAGGGACGGCTTGCCAAGATATACAACTCAGAAAACTTTTATACTATAACCAACGTTAGCTGTTTATAACTCAGAAAACTTTCGTACTACAATAAGCTAACTTTCTTAGAGTATTCTTACTCTATTTTTCATACATGGACCGACCTTTCCATCCATTCGAAAGAAAGAACAAGAGAGAAATTTAGAAAGCACTCATATGTAGTATTTCACAAAAGATTTACAAAGGTTACAAGATGATTGCTAGATGATCCTCCAACTACTACAAGGCCTCCTTTATATAGGGCTAGGAGGTTATTACAACACAAACTTTCATGATAAAATAAACCTATCTTACATGGAAAACTTATCTTACAATTGGGTCCTTCGAATCATATGAAGGACTTTAGGCAAAACAACTAAAAAATACCTGAAAACATGTGAAAGGGGTAAAATATACATGGTGTAGCATGTGACGCCATGTGAAAGTATGATATTGCATGTGACGAAGCATGTGGAGGCATGTGAAAACAAGTTGAAGTGGGGCCAGAATAATGTGGAAAGATGTAGAAATTTGTCTTGGCATGCGTAGGATACTTTTGAGGGTTTTTTGGTGGCTAATCTAGGATTATGGCGGGATTAGCAGGGATTTAGGTAATTATCCTTCGTTGATTCTAGGGTTGTATTCTAGGCATCTTTTCAAAGAGCTTGTGTAGTAACGCCAGGAATTTGACGGCCCTTCTTCATTGTGCTCTTTCTCTTTTGGATTGAGAGATGTAATCTGCAACCTTAATTTGGAAATATCTTGAGTGATCTTTTCTCGAATGACTTCGTATGGGGTTTGATATTCTTTTGCTGCTACCCAGACTCTTTCCTAGTGAGGATGATTTCTTGTATAATTCCTGCTTGCCCAATATTTTGGCCATATCTCTTTCGGAATGCACCTATTTTGTTGGAAAAGGATTCTTTGTGCCTCGCTATATTCTTCTTCCTTTGATAAAATGGACACAGGAAATTTCCACCAAAATGATGCCTCTGCTTGCGCCTGGACTTTTCCGTTAATAATCTTTACTGGCCTATGAAACATGAATACCTTTCCTATGTAGGAATCATTGAAAAATTTCATCCAGTATCTTCTAGGTTTGAACCATAGCAAAAATATTTTAAGAGCTGGTGCAATGTTATCAAAATCCTTGAAGACGTTACATTTGAATTCCATGAAAATATAATACTGATGGCATAGGTGCCAGAAAACCATAATAGTTTTTGTGGAAAATCCTTGGCTTGAGCTATGGATATATGGCAGAACGGATATTCTGGATTGACCCCATATGGCTTGAGAATGGATCCTCCATGTTGTCGGAAAACCTGGAGCTCATAGTGAGTTCTTCTTTCCATAATAATTGAGGGATCAAAGGGATCCATGAGGATGAACAATTCCGGTGGACGATCTGTTGGCTTTAATGAACTTGTTCCTAGTAAACTTGAAAACATGAATATGTGACTGATTAGCTTTTCCTTTGGCTTCGGTTTTGCTGGGGAAAATCTCTTTGAGAATTCTTCCGGTCGGGACAGAAAATCGGCGAGAATATTATCTTTCCTTTGAGGTGCCTGACTTGAAGCTTATATGGAGAGAACCATTGAGCCTACCTGAAAATTTTGAGGATTGGGAATAATTTTTGCATTTAGCCGAATCATCTTCAGGAAGGCCTTCATATCCATTTCTATCAGAAATTCTGTATGAATAAGGAAGAAATTGAATTTCTTGATTCCATTTTTTACTGCAAGAATTTCCTTGAAAGTGGAGTGATAATGTTTCTCGGCATCTTTGAACTTTCCACTAACGTATCCGTATATTTTCCTATGGCCATCTTTTTCTTCAAATAGAACAGCACTCCAATATTCATTGCTGGCATCCGTTTGCAATATCTTCTTACCGTCTGAAAGGATATGGAGGGACTTAACATTTTTAGAAATCTCCTTTATTTCCTTGACTGCTTCATCTTGTTTCTTTCCCCATGGTGGCGAATTTTTCTTGAGCATCTCTGTAAGTGGAGAAATGTATGTAGAGATATTTGGGATGAAATCTCTCACATAATTTATTATGCCCAAGAATTGTTGGATCTGCTTTGTTGTGAAGTTGGTATCCAGAAATTTGAGTAGTTCCTGACATATATGTGGTCCTGGACTGTATTCACCTTGGACAAAATGCATTCCAAGAAAATCAATCTCTTTTTGAGCAAGAACTATCTTTTTTGCAGAGAGCATGATCCCGTACTGTGTTACCAATGCCTCAAATTGACGAAGCAGGTTGATATGTTCCTCCAATGTATCACTAAATAATAGGATGCCATCGATGTAAACTAAAGAGGTATGGAGGATCGGTTGGAATATTTTTATCATGGCTTTTTGGAATAAGGAAGGTGCAGTTTTCAACCCGAAGGGCATAACTTTCCATTGGAAGTGATGATCGGGGATGCAAAGTCCCGTTTTGGGTCTTTCTTCAGGGTGGATTCCCAATTGCCAAAATCCTGACTTTAAATCAAACTTAGAAAAATATTTGGCCTTGGCTAAGTGGGAGAAAAGGGTGAGTTTATTTGTGATAGGGAACTTATCATCTTGGAGGAAATGGTTAAGTGGATAGTAATTGATGACTAACCTGAGTTTTCCTCTTGTTTGCTCAGTCCTTTTGTTGACATAAAATGCTTCGCATGCCCATTGTGAATCTGATTGCTCTATCAAATCGAATTCCAAAAGTTCTTCACATTCTTTCTTTGCAAGCTGAAGATGATCTGGATTCATCCCTGAATGACTGGCTTTTGTCGGATTGATGTTTTCATTTTTCTTGAAAGGGATCTTGAAAAAAAATTCTTCATTTTTCCATAACGGCTATTTCCCTTTCTTCATGAAATCCTTGTGGGAATCAGCACATGATTGTTCAATAAGATTTTCTCAATCTCTTTGATCTGTTCGTCATTGGTGATTTGGAATAGCCTCGGAATCTTAAAATAAGGCTTGAACTGCTTTTTAAAAGCTATCCTGTTAGCCTTAATCTGGAGATGATCTCTAAGTTGTCTGTAATTGTCAAATACAATAATAAGATCTTTTCCTGGTACATCAGATCCTAGCAGCTTTGTTCTGTACTTCAATCCTGGAAAGAACTCAATGGTGATCGGGTGCTTTGTAATGACAGTTGTGGTCAAGATTGCATTTGATGCAGTGTTGAAATCCTTAAAATACGGTACCCATTGATCTTCAAGGAGAACAACCGAATTTATAAGTGAGGAAGCAGCTCCAGTGTCGATGAAAGCAATAACTCGAGTTAGTTTGTCCCACTTAGATGAATAGACTTTGAGTTCTACTTGAGGAATGACTGTGAGAGCATTGATCTGCTCTCGAGCTTCGATCGTTGGTTCTAAAATTTGGTAATGATCATTGCCTTGATCTTCATAGATATCAAGAGAGAATAAAGTTTCTTCATTAGGTTCATCATCCACAAAGAATATTGATTCAAGGTCCTACTCCTTTCCGAGATGTATGTCAGTGTAATCTTTAATCTCTTTAATGAGTTTGATAGATCTTCTTGATTGTGGACAATTTTTAGCGAAATGTCCAATCTTATGACAAATAAAATATCTGTTTTTCTTGTGAAAATTTCCTGGCCTTTTCCGTCTGAAATATTTTGTGCGTCTCTTGGGCCTTGATTTTTCATCTGGAATTCTTTGCTATTTGAACCTCCTGAATTCTCTCCTTCTCCTTAATGTGCGGCAGGAACATCCTGATCCGGTGATTAGATCAGATTTGCAACATGCTTTGTCAAGCGCTGGATTGTGTTGGATAATTTGTTTTAGGGCATAGCGCTTCTTACAAATATCACCCAATGCGATGAAAATAGCTTGCCTGATGTAACCAATTTGTGGGATGGTAATGGACTGAAACTTTTCTTCAATGATGGTCATGGTTCGACTTGCCAGCAACTTTGGAAGGGAATATACAAAGGCTTGCTTTAGATTGATGTCACCACCGATCTCGATGTATATCTTCGCCATTTTTTGAAAATGTCTATCAATGTCATTTCAGTCGAATGACACACACTTCATCTCGAAGAGTTGCTTTCACATTTTCTCCTATCTTTGGCCATTATCTCCGTAGAAAACTTCATGTAGGATTCTGATGTTGAAGGCAAAATCTTGGGAAGTAAGAAAAGTATTTTTGTCTTGAATTCCAAGTGCATTCCACCAGTCTCTGAGAATTCCTGAGAACCGTGAAGTGAGTTCTAAAAGGATGATATACTTTTCTCATTCCACCAAATTTCTGGTCACCATCCAAGTATAGAAGTCTTGGATCTGTTAAGACCATTTTGAAACCTTGACATCATCTAAGGTGAAAGTGTGGAAACCAGTTCCAACTGGCTTTGACGCCACGGGCTTATATCTTTTTTCTGGGATTGGTTCATCTGTCATGCCTTCTTGTTCATCATCTACTTTAGATATTTCTAGATCTCTTGGTTGGTTTACAAATATTGGGGGATCATCTTCCTCAGAAGAGTTCGTTGTGGATTCATTGCTTGATTGAGAGCTATCTTCCATTGTTTCATCTTCTGATGAGTTTAGCGATTCCGACCATGAGGTATCTTCTTCTGATATGTATCTTGGCTGAGAGACATAGAGGTATGGAGCCTTCTGGTCAGAAATTATCAGATTTTTGGGGTTCGATCCTTTTGAACTTTCTCCTTGGTCTCGCCTTTTCTTGGTTTGTTTCTTTGCTGCAACGACATTTTTCCTTCCCAAACCATTTTTGCGATGTCAAAATCATTTTCTTCTTTTGCTGGTCGGGTGAAAGAGATTGGATTTTGTGAGGTAGATGGAAAGGAAGAAAAGGTGTAATCCAATTTAAGCGGTGAATATGCTTGAGGAGACATTGGGAAGAAGGTAGATTTGGAAGGGGAAACTTGGGTTCTTTGTCGCTCAAAGTGATCATTTCTCAGAAGTTGAATTTGTTTGTTTGATGGAAATCGTTTCCTGTTGTTGTTGTTGGAAAAATTGGAAGAGTGAAGTTCCTGGCGGACAAATCTCATATTGTAAATTTGCCAGCCTTAGTTCCAAGACTTTGATCAGTCCTGCATGCTGAGATGATGTCTGCTCCACCTTTTTCTCAATTGTTTCCACTTTGCTCATTAACTTGTTTTGTGCATGGGCCATGTTTTTGATGGTGTTGCCAATATTATTGAGCACTTTGTTCTGGCAGTTGAAATTTTCTGATTGCCAGTTCATTGTTGCTTCAGTGTCACTTGTTGGTTTTTTTTCTCCAGACGGTAGTACTATGTTTTTCTTGGGGATTTTTGGAGCATGGCTGATACCCTCTTTTTCAAAAGGTTGAAGTGGAGGAAAATCTTGAGAGTGGCTGGAACTTGAAGGGCTCAGAATGAATATTTGTGGATATGAAGACTTTTGAGTTGATGGAGTTTTAGGTTCAGGAGGCTTTTTTGATTTTGGGGTTTGAGGTGATGTTGGTTTGGATTTGGGCATGGTTTCACTATCCTCCCAGTTAGGGGTGAATTTTTCTAGCAGTTTTGGCCAATCTTGGGGTTTGTAACTGACAAGAAATTCATATTTACCTGGACGGCTTAATGAGCCAATCGAAGGATCTTTATTTTCATATTTGGCCCGAAATTGTCTTTTAGTATTTTTCCCTTTTTCTTAGATTTTGGTTTACGCTGGTGATGTTCATCATATTCTCCAATTGGATCTTCTAAACAGTCTTGGCAGGAGCAACCGAGATCCCATGGGCTGTGTCCAGTAAAGGGGCATTTAAACCACCACATTCGTTTTCCTTCATTATCAAAATATTGGCACCAGTCATGTTCTTCCTTGTTGCTTTGTATATTCCACAAGAATTCTCCATCAGATTCTGGGTATGTATCTATTGTATCGAAGAAAAGTTTCAGTCCATAACTAACTCACAAATTGGTTACATTAGGCAAGCTATTTTTGTAGCATTGGATGATATTTGTACGAAGCGCTCTGACCTAAAACAAATTATCCAACACAATCCAGCGCTTGACAAAGCATGCTACAAATCTTATCTAATCACTGGATCAGGATGTTCCTGCCGCACATCAAGGAGAAGGAGAGAATTCAGGAGGTTCAAATGGCCAAGAATTCCAGACTGGAAATCAAGGCCCAAGAGACGCACAAAATATTTCAGACGGAAAAGGCCAGGAAATTTTCATAAGAAAAACATATGTTTTAGTTGTCATAAGATTGGACATTTCGCTAAAAATTGTCCACAATCAAGAATATCTATCAAACTCATTAAAGAGATTGAAGATTACACTGACATACATCTCAGAAAGGAGAAGGACCTTGAATCCATATTCTCTGTGGATGATGAACCTAATGACGAAACTTTGTTCTCTCTTGATATCGATGAAGATCAAGGCAATGATCATTACCAAATTTCAGAACCAATGATCGAAGCTTGAGAGGAGATCAATTCTCTCACAGTCGTTCCTTAAGTAGAACTCAAAGTCTATTCATCTAAGTGGGACAAACCAACTCGAGTTATTGCTTTCATCGACACCGGAGCTACTTCCTCACTTATAAATCCTGCCGTTCTCCCTAAAGATCAATGGGTACCGCATTTTAAGGATTTCAACACTGCATCAAATGCAATCTTGACCACAACTGTCATTACAAAGCATCCGATCACCATTGAGTTCTTTCAAGGATTGAAGTACAGAACAAAGCTGCTAGGATCTGATGTACCAGGAAAAGATCTTATTATTGGATTTGACATTTACAGACAGCATAGAGATCAGCTCCAGATCAAGGCTAACGGGATAGCTTTTAAAAAGCAGTTCAGGCCTTATTCTGAGATTCCAAGGTTATTCCAAATCACCAATGACGAACAAATCAAAGAGATTGAGAAAAATCTTATTGAACAATCATGTGCTGATTCCCACAAGGATTTCATGAAGAAAGGGAAACTCCCGTTTTGGAAAAATGAATTTTTTTAATAAGCTCCCTTTCAAGAAAAATGAAAACATCAATCCGACAAAAGCCAGTCATTTAAGGATGAATCCAGATCATCTTCAGCTTGCAAAGAAAGAATGTGAAGAACTTTTGGAATTTGATCTGATAGAGCAATCAGATTCACAATGGGCATGCGAAGCATTTTATGCCAACAAAAGGGCTGAGCAAACAAGAGGAAAACTCAGGTTAGTCATCAACTACCAACCACTTAACCATTTCTTTCAAGATGATAAGTCCCCTATCCCAAATAAACTCACCCTTTTCTCCCACTTAGCCAAGGCCAAATATTTTTCTAAGTTTGATTTAAAGTTAGGATTTTGGCAATTGGGAATCCTTCCTGAAGAAAGACCCAAAATGGGATTTTGCATCCCCGATCATCATTTCCAATGGAAAGTCATGCCCTTCGGGTTGAAAACTGCACCTTCCTTGTTCCAAAAAGCCATGATAAAAATATTCCAACCCATCCTCCATACCTCTTTAGTTTACATCGATGACATCCTGTTATTTAGTGATGTATTGGAGGAATATATCAACCAGCTTCGTCAATTTGAGGCATTGGTAACACAGTACGGGGATCATGCTCTCAGCAAAAAAGATGGTTCTTGCTCAAAAAGAGATTGATTTTTTTGGAATGCATTTTGTCCAAGGTGAATACAGTCCAGGACCACATATATGTCAGGAACTACTCAAATTTCTGGATACCAACTTCACAACAAAGTAGATCCAACAATTCTTGGCATAGTAAATTATGTGAGAGATTTCATCCCAAATATCTCTACATACATTTCTCCATTTACAGAGATGCTCAAGAAAAATGCACCACCATGGGTAAAGAAACAAGATGAAGCAGTCAAGGAAATAAAGGAGATTTCTAAAAATGTCAAGTCCCTCCATATCCCTTCAGATGGTAAGAAGATATTGCAAACTGATGCCAGCAATGAATATTGAGTGCTATTTTATTTGAAGAAAAAGATGACCAGAGGAAAATATGCGGATACGCCAGTGGAAAGTTCAAAGATGCCGAGCAACATTATCACTCCACTTTCAAGGAAATTTTTGTAGTAAAAAATGGAATCAAGAAATTCAATTTCCTCCTTATTCATACAGAATTTCTGATAGAAATGGATATGAAGGCCTTCCCGAAGATGATTCAGCTAAATGCAAAAATTATTCCCAATCCTCAGATTCTCAGGTGGGCTCAATGGTTCTCTCCATATAAGTTTCAAGCAAGGCACCTGAAAGAAAAGGATAATATTCTCGTCGTTTTTCTGTCCCGACTGGAAGAATTATCAAAGAGATTTTCCCCAGCAAAATCGAAGCCAAAGGAAAAGCTAATCAGTCACATCTTCATATTTTCAAGTTTACCAGGAACAAGTTCATTAAAGGCAACAAATCATCCACCAAAATTGTTCAACCTTATGGATCCCTTTGATCCGTAATTTATTATGGAAAGAAGAACTCATTATGAGCTCCAGGTTTTCCGACAACATAGAGGATCCATTCTCAAGCCATATGGGCTCAATCCAAAATATCCGTTCTACCATATATTCATAGCTCAAGCCAAGGATTTTCCACAAGAACTATTATGGTTTTTCTGGTACCTATGCCATCAGTATTATATTTTCATGGAATTCAAATGCAACGTCTTCAAGGATTTTGATAATATTGCACCAGCTCTTAAAATATTTTTGCTATGGTTTAAACCTAGAAGATACTGGATGAAATGTTTCAATGATTCCTACACATCAAAGGTATTCATGTTTCATAGGCCAGTAAAGATTATTAATG
>MU779536.1:0-15283 GCA_026770625.1 Nicotiana glauca | reverse complement strand
TCCTTTCTTTTTCTTTTATCTCCTACTTCCAATTCACCCAATAATCTAGCAGCGTCAATCTAGGTCACAAGTTACACATATATCTTTGAAATGAAATTCACAATTACTATCCGAGCTTATTTGTGTTATCGAGCACCGCCCCTTACTTCTACCCATTTCCATTTTACTAAATTTCAAGTATAAAGAACATGCATGAGTGTCTAACTTTCATTTTTAAGAGTTAATGCATGAAAATCTTTCTTTCCTTTAAAATCTGAAAATCAAGAAAAAAAAAGGGTTAGGGTTTTTACCTTTAGAATTTGGGGAAGAAGACACTTGCTTTAGAATTTTCCGGACCAAGCCATTAGAAGAACAATCCTTGAACAGGATAGGTTTTTTCCCTCAAGAATATCTCCTCCCTCTCTCTTATTTTGCTTAGAAAATATGTAAAAATAAAGTGTTGGGATGTTTTATTGAAGAAGAGATCGGGTTAAAAAAAAATTAAAAAATCTGGGCCGAGTCGGGTCTGCGGTCGCATCTGCGATCGCAGAGTTAACATGCGGTCCGCATAATGGACCGCAGAATCGCTCCCAAAAACTAAATGTTCTGACATGATCTGCGACAAGAATGCGGTCCGCATTCATGTTCTGCGGTCGCATAATGCGCCGCAGAATTGACCGCATTTTAACTTCAATCTTTGACAAATCTTCTGTTCCACTCTGCGGTAGGAATGCGGTCTGCATAGCTGATCTGCGACCGCATTCTTGACCGTAGAGATGACAATTTTCTGGAAAAATTTATTCTTTTGATTTTTAAAGCTTAGATCACCACCGATGGTCCGAATTCTACACATTCCTAACACAATATTCGGACCTTGACACTATGAGCTACTAGGTTTTAAGCACAAAATTTTACAGGGCCTTACATGGACTGTATTCACCTTGGACAAAATGCATTCCAAGAAAATCAATCTCTTTTTGAGTAAGAACCATCTTTTTTGCTGAGAGCATGATCCCGTACTGTGTTACCAATGCCTCAAATTGACGAAGCATGTTGATATGTTCCTCCAAATGTATCACTAATAACAGGATTTCATCAATGTAAACTAAAGAGGTATGGAGGATGGGTTGGAATATTTTTATCATGGCTTTTCGGAACAAGGAAGGTGCAGTTTTCAACCCGAAGGGCATGACTTTCCATTGGAAGTGATGATCGGGGAAGCAAAATCCTGTTATGGGTCTTTCTTCAGGGTGGATTCCCAATTGGCAAAATCCTGACTTTAAATCAAACTTAGAAAAATATTTGGCCTAGGCTAAGTGGGAGAAAAGGGTGAGTTTATGGGATAGGGAACTTATCATCTTGGAGGAAATGGTTAAGTGGCTGGTAGTTGTTGACTAACCTGAGTTTTCCTCTTGTTTGCTCAGCCCTTTTGTTGACATAAAATTCTTTACATGCCCATTGTGAATCTGATTGCTCTATCAGATCAAATTCCAAAAGTTCTTCACATTCTTTCTTTGCAAGCTGAAGATGATCTGGATTCATCCCTGAATGATTGGCTTTTGTCGGATTGATGTTTTCATTTTTCTTGAAAGGGAGCTTGATAAAAAATTCTTCATTTTTCCATAATGGGCGTTTCCCTTTCTTCATGAAATCCTTGTGAGAATCAACACATGATTGTTCAATAAGATTTTGCTCAATCTCTTTGATCTGTTCGTCATTGGTGATTTGGAATAACCTTGGAATCTCAGAATAAGGCCTGAACTGCTTTTTAGAAGCTATCCCGTTAGCCTTGATCTGGAGCTGATCTCTAAGCTGTCTGTAAATGCCGAATCCAATAATAACATCTTTTCCTGGTACATCAGATCCTAGCAGCTTGTTTCTGTACTTCAATCCTGGAAAGAACTCAATGGTGATCGGGTGCTTTGTAATGACAGTTGTGGTCAAGATTGCATTTGATGCGGTGTTGAAATCCTTAAAATGCGGTACCCATTGATCTTCAGGGAGAACAACAGGATTTATAAGTGAGGAAGCAGCTCCGGTGTCGATGAAAGCAATAACTCGAGTTAGTTTGTCCCACTTAGATGAATAGACTTTGAGTTCTACTTGAGGAATGAATGTGAGAGCATTGATCTCCTCTCGAGCTTCGATCGTTGGTTCTGAAATTTGGTAATGATCATTGCCTTGATCTTCATAGATATCAAGAGAGAATAAAGTTTCTTCATTAGGTTCATCATCCACAGAGAATATGGATTCAAGGTCCTCCTCCTTTCCGAGATGTATGCCAGTGTAATCTTCAATCTCTTTAATGAGTTTGAAATATCTTCTTGATTGTGGACAATTTTTAGCGTAATATCCAGTCTTATGACAAATAAAACATCTGTTTTTCTTGTGAAAATTTCCTGTCCTTCTCCGTCTGAAATATTTTTTGCATCTCTTGGGCCTTGATTTCCCATCTGGAATTCTTGGCCATTTGAACCTCCTGAATTCTCTCCTTCTCCTTGATGTGCGACAGGAACATCCTGATCCGGTGATTAGATCAGATTTGCGGCATGCGTTGTCAAGCACTGGATTGTGTTGTCATGGTTCGACTTGCCAGCAACTTTGGAAGGGAAGATACAAAGGCTTGCTTTAGATTGATGTCACCACCGATCTCGAAGTATATCTTCGCCATTTTTTGAAAATGTCTATCAATGTCATTTCTGTCGAATGACACACACTTCATCTCGAAGAGTTGTCTTCACATTTTCTCCTGTCTTTGGCCAGTATCTCCGCAGAAAACTTCATGTAGGATTCTGATGTTGAAGGCAAAATCTTGGGAAGTAAGAAAAGTATTTTAGTCTTGAATTCCAAGTGCATTCCACCAGTCTCTGAGGATCCCTGAGAACCTTGAAGTGAGTTCTAAAAGGATAATATACTTTTCTCATTTCACCAAATTTCTGGTCACCATCCAAGTATATTTTTGCTATGGTTCAAACCTAGAAGATACTGCATGAAATGTTTCAATGATTCCTACACAACAAAGGTATTCATGTTTCATGGTCCAGTAAAGATTATTAATGGAAAAGTTCAGGCGCAAGCAGAGGCATCATTTTGGTGGAAATTTCCCGTGTCCATTTTATCAATGAAAGAAGAATATAGCGAGGCACAAAGAATCCTTTTGAACTTTCTCCTTGGTCTCGCCTTTTCATGGTTTGTTTCTTTGCTGCAAGGGCATCTTTCCTTTCCCAAACCATTTTTACGATATCAAAATCATTTTCTTCTTTTGCTGGTCGGGTGAAAGAGATTGGATTTTGTGAGATAGATGGAAAGGTAGAAAAGGTGTAATCCAATTTAGGCGGTGAATATGCTTGAGGAGACATAGGGAAGAAGGTAGATTTGGAAGGGGAAAATAGGGTTCTTTGTGGCTCAAAGTGATCATTTCTCAGAAGTTGAATTTGTTCTTTGATGGAAATCGTCTCCTGTTGTTGTTGTTGGAAAAATTGGAAAAGTGAAGTTCGTGGCGGACAAATCTCATATTGTAAATTTGCCAACCTTAGTTCCAAGGCTTTGATTAGTCCTGCATGCTGAGATGATGCTCCAGCTTTTTCGCAATTGTTTCCACTTTGCTCATTAACTTGTTTTGTGCATGGGCCACATTTTTGATAGTGTTGCCAATATTATTGAGCACCTTGTTCTGGCAGATGGAATTTTCTGATTGCCTGTTCATTGTTGCTTCAATGTTACTTGTTGGGGTTTTTTCTCCAAACGATAGCACTATGTTTTTCTTGGGGATTTTTGGAGCATGGCTGATACCCTCTTTTTCAAAAGGTTGAAGGGGAGGAAAATCTTGAGAGTGGCTGGAACTTGAAGGGCTCAGCATGAATATTTGTGGATATGAAGACTTTTGAGTTGATGGAGTTTTAGGTTCAGGAGGCTTTTTGGATTTTGGGGTATGAGGTGATGTTGGTTTGGATTTGGGCATGGTTTCACTATCCTCCCAGCTAGGGGTGAATTTTTTTGGTAGTTTTGGCCAATCTTGGGGTTTGTAACTGACAAGAAATTCATATTTACCTGGACGGCTTAATGAGCCAATCGAAGGATCTTTATTTTCATATTTGGCCCGAAATTGTCTTTCAGTAGTTTTACCCTTTTTCTTGGATTTTGATTTGCGCTGGTGATATGATGAATATTCTCCAATTGGATCTTCTAAACAGTCTTGGCAGGTGAAACCAAGATCCTATGGACAGTGTCCATTGAACGGTCATTTGAACCACCACATTCTTTTTCCTTCTTTGTCAAAATATTGGCACCAGTCATGTTCTTCCATGATGCTTTGTATATTTCAGAAGAATTCTCCATCAGATTCTTGGTATGTATCTGTTGTATCTTTGGGTTGAATCATTTGTCAAGAAAAGATGGTTTTATTGGGTTTTTTGAGATGGGAATGGTCAAAGCTTATGCAAACGGTTTTGTCCTTCCTTTGGTAAAAGTTGGTTTACCAAATTGTAGAGATTCCTCTGATTATCTTAGCTTCTCATAATTTGTGATCCAGGAATCAGGAAGGATTTTGACAAGTTCATCTCTGGAAATCTGTCTGGGTATTTGGGTGCACATTGTGTTTTCTTTGGTAGCATCAATATTTAAGAGTAAAGAATTTTCTCCTCCGGGTAGGCAAAGATCCATGGCATGATTTTAGACTCGCCACGCCATTTGGTGGTGAATGGTAGCTTGGATGGAGTCTTTGGCTTGTGGGGCTCCCCGGATTTGGACTTGGATTTTTAGGGCTTCGGTTAGGTACGGGTCATAAAGGGACATGTTGAAATTTGGAAAGATGGTTATGAAGACAGTTTTGGTGTTTAGGGTAACAGCGGCAGTACCCAAGTTTGCATGTTGGTACTCCAAATATCGTGTATCTAGAAGAGAAAGTCGAGCTACAACAGGTTGACCTTTTCTTCCGTGATATGTTAAAGCAATTCAGATGGCACCAAAATAGATATGGGTAAAACCATGATCTCTCCATTATCTAGGAAAATCATCTGGTATTTGAAGGGTGATAAATTGTTCCTCTCGAGTGGAAAGAATAGGATGATGGTCAAGTTTTGAAGCAGCAACATATTCTTTAACTCCTTTTGGTCTGTGTTGGACTAAGGAACGAATTTGGGTCCAGGGTGCAAAGGACTTTTTGGCAAAGGATAAGTAAGGGTTTATGAGAGGTAATTCAGTGGAAGATACTTTTTGTTCTTCGGGTAGGATATCTACTTCATAGAGGTAATCATATTTTTTGGACAAGGTTTTATATAGAGTAGGGGACACATTCATTTTTGCAAGGGAAGAGGAAGAGGATGACAAAAATGACTCAGACATATTTAATAAACTGTTCCTCCCTCCGAAATGATGGTCTGGTTCTGATACCACAGTACAAGGAACATAGAAAGAGACTCCAAGAAAGCAAACTAAACTATAGATACGAAAGTTTTCCTACAAAAGGGGTTGGCTTCAACAACCCATAAGGGACGACTTGCCAAGCTACACAAATAGTTAATTTAACCCCTCAATATGCTAATAACCAGAAACTTTGCAAGTAGTTAACCACACAACCCAATCATAGGCGGTGGGACTCTCCCACTTAGCTTGAAGCAATTATTACACAACTCTGGAACTCACCAGGATTCCTTATCTCTTATTGACATAACCTTGCGCAATCAACCACCAAAATTCTCGGAATCATTCAGTAAACACCCCTTTTTATACTCTGAATCATCAACCACATTCGAACGAACGATCTCTTCACTGTATAACCAATAGAATTCTTCATAGAAGCTTCTCCAACCACGTAACCGCTACCCTGCTCACCGAGAATAACCCACCTGTGGAAATCACTTCCCGACATCTTCCAATGCTGCTGCACGGGGTACAATCACTACGACATTAATAACCCCTCCTGATTCTGAGCTCACACTCTAGCTGTACAAGTCCATTCCTCCCTCATGGACATCACTTAAATGTGCGGCAACAACCTTCCAATTCGAGGTTATGTTGTATCCTTCTTCATTCAAGCAGCTCCTTCCCGTCATACTAAATCACCCACCGCATAATAACCCATACGTAAATTTAAATCCGTAGGCCCCAATCATAAATCACTAACATTCTCAAATCACTCCAAACTCTCCTTAATGTACATGGTCATCCCACTGAAAAGCCCATATGCAACTCTGCCACTCTTCCACTTTGGTGAAACTCATCCCCTTAATCGATCACTCGACCCTTGGCCTCTTATACTCGCCCTTCTAGAAATTTTTAGCCACCGCCTGACACTTCCCTTATGTCTTTCCTCATACTTTGCTGCTCAATTATTGCCTTAAATAAAATCTATCTTAGAATTGCCGATTCAATCCTGAACCACCTTACCTCGCGATATCTAACAGCCACACTTTCAATACTATCTCCCAAAAGCTTGCCCCAAAGGCGAATTGTAGAAAGTCATAACACCGGTGTACGTTCATCAAGGACCATGGCACCTCCTCACAGATGAGAATTCCTCCAGGTTCGCAAATATCAAGCCTCGTTACTCCATTATCGCAAATCTGCATATTCTTAGTCCGATTGCCTTTCCCCCCGCTGGAAGTAAAATACTGAATCTCTGAATCACATACTGAGTAAACTTACCTTCAAGTCATTCACTGCCCCGACACATGGGCAAACATCCTACCATCATATCACTACTGCGGAACAATCGTTCATAAGCATTATGGCAACTTGTGCCTAGTCTGAAAGCCCCCAAAAGTACCGCTACTAGGCTGAAACAATAAAATATTCTTCCTTAAATCGATGACAATAACCTAATCAGCTATACCGGGAGAAACATCACGTATCACATTTGTAGTACCATTACGGTTCTTCAATTTTCGATTTATAACAAGCGGTTCGCGTCGCATAAGATTGAATATGAATGAATTAAAGGCATACGCCTCCAAGGATCAATTCACACGATAAGGAATCAAGAAAGGAAGTACTCCTAACAGTCCTGTAGCCTCCCAAGGATAAGTACAGACATCTCCGTACTGATCCGCGAGACTCTACTAGACTTGCTCATGACTCATGAGACCCTAGGAACCCAGTGCCCCGATACCATGTTGTCACAACCGAAAATCCACTAAGGGTCGTGGTGGCGCCAAATAACGCTGTCAGGCAAGCCAACCAAAATACTTAATTAAATTCCAATTTTTGTATTGTCTAAAATTGATTTTTCTTTACGCATTAAATAATGAATAATAAAAATTTACAGAAACAACCACGAAATCTTTAGCAAACTTAACATTTAATAATCCAAAAATCCTCCCAGAACCCGGTGTCATAAGTCCATGAGCAATTTCTAAGAAATAATGAAATACAACAATCGTCTGGTATACAATATTGGACAGAAATGAATACAGAAAATAGAAAAAGACTCTGCTAGCTGCGGGTCGCCTCGAGAAGTGCAGCTTACCTAAGTCTCCGTATCCACCGTGCTGCTATGCCTAGTAGGCCACTAGAGATGCATATGTATATGCAACAAAAATGCACAGAAGTGTAGTATGAGGACGACAACAAAGTGTACTCAATGAGTATACCGTCTAATCTCGAAGAAGTAGAGACGAGATGTCAACTTTGATACTTACTAATCGTCCAATAATGATTTATCCATAACATATTAAACTGTGGATTTTTATAAACATGATTATAATTCAATGGGTTGAAGCAAATATACAATTCTTCCTTTATAGGAAATCATTCTTTTTCATCAATTATACATATATTCTTAAGCCAGGAAGAGGCAGCAACAACTTCGATAAGTTTCAAGGCAAGCAATACAAGCATGCGCAAATCATGCCGAGGTCGACGACCTGCTCCAACAGAAATGTAAACTGTGCACTGCCGAGGGTCGAACGATGCGAACCATAGATGCATCTATTTAATCTGCTGAGACGTTCGGCCCACTCCAAAATTAAACACACACAGACAGTCAATCAAGTATCCACATAGAGCAGTCATCCCAAGAAAATTCAATCCTCTTTTAACCATTTAAGAAAAAAGAAGTTTAGTCCTTTTAGAAATTTATTTACTAGCTCAATGTTATTTAAGCAATTCAAGCTGCCAATAAGTTCACAAATAATCCAAGTATAACATGCTCTTGGGTCCTAAACTACCCGAACAATAGCATAATAGTATCTACGCACGGACTCTCGTTACCTCGTGCAAACTTAGCCCCTACAGATGGGAACACATAACCAATTATTTTACCTATGGGGACAATTCCCTCTTACAAGGTTAGAAAGGAGACTCACCTCGCTCCGAAGTTCCATAAACGACATTCCATGCCCTTTCGAAGACTCAAATCGATGCACAACACTCAAAAACTAGCCAATAATTATGTAAACCTATTAATATATGCTAAGGTATTCATTATAATCCAATTTAATACAATTCCTAACCCCGATCGAAGAGTTGACAAAAATGCCCTCGGGTCCACATGCCCGGAATCTGAAATTTCTTAAAGATAAATTTTGCTCAAGAACTCACGAACTTAAATATATAATTTTCTCTTAAGTCCATACCCAAAATCGTGGTCAAAATCCAAGAATACTAGTTTTCTAGGTCTTCTCTCAAACCCCAAGTTTTCTACAAATTTCTTTCCTACATCTATATATAAACTTTGTATTTAACTCAAAGCTAGCATAAATTACTTACTTCATGATGAGTGATGAAAATGTCACCTCAAACCTGCTCCCAATCGGCTCCAATGGAAGAAAAATGGGGTTGAAATGAACCCAACCCCGAATCTTAAAAGACCTCACTGCCTCAGCAATTTCCGCACCTGCGGTCCCTTGACCGCTTCTGCGGTTTTGCAGGTGCGGTTGAAATACCGTGTAACGACCCGACCGGTCATTTCGAGCCCTAGCGCGTCATTCAGCAGTCTGAGGCCATGAGCAACTTCATTTCAGGTATTATGACTTGTACGCGTGGTCGGAATTTAATTTCGGGAAGTCCAGAGTTGATTTGGGAAGAGAATCTTATTTTGGAAGCTTAAAGTTGAAAGAATGAACTAGGATTGAAATTTTGGGTAAATGACCTAGAAATCGGGATCTGAAGGTTCCAGCAGGTTCGTATGATGATTTCGGACTTGGGCGTATGCCCGGATTGTGTTTTGGATAACCCGGGAGCGTTTTGGCGCCTATTGTGGAAGTTAGCATTTTGGAAGAAATTTCGTAAGTTTGACTTGGAGTGCATTTCAGCATTATCAATGTCCATTTGGGATTCTGAGACTCTGAATTGCTCCATATGGTGATTCTGGAGTTGGGAGCGTGACCAGAAGTGAATTCGGAGGTCCGTAGGTCCTTTTGGAGCAATTTGGCTAAAGTTAGAATTTGAAGGTTTTTGAGAAGTTTGACCGAAGGTTGACTTTTTGATATCAGGGTCGGAATCCGATTCCTAAAGTTGGAGTAGGTCCGTAATGTAGAATATCACTTGTGTGCAAAATTTGAGGTCAATCGGATATGATTTGATAGGTTTAAACATCAGATATAGAAGTTGGAAAGTTCAAAGTTCACAAAGCTTGAATCGGGGTATAATTCATGGTTTTAGCGTTGTTTGATATGATTTGAGGCTTCGAGAAAGTCCGTAATGTGTTTTGGGACTTGTTGGTATGATTGGTTGGGGTCCCGGGGGCCTCGGGTGGATTCCGAGTGGCTAACGGATCGAATCCGGAGTTTGAAGAAGTGCTGAAGCAGTTGGTATCTGGTATTTCCACTTCTGCGGAAATGGGACCGCAGAAGCGAGGAGGAAGCCGCAGAAGCGGTTGAGCATGAGGGCAGCCAGGACCGCAGAAGCGACCATTGATCCGCTGATACGGAACCGCAGAAGCGGAGAGGGAGACGCAGAAGCGGAATTGACCAAGGGCGTGTGGACCGCAGATGCGGTCAAGGTTCCGCAGAAGCGGGACCGCATCTATGGAAAGGGGTATCGCAGAAGCGGAAAAGGGGAGCTGCGCCCAGGACCACAGAAGTGGCTTTTGACAGCAAAAGCGAAACTACTTAAGCGAGAATAATTCCGCAGGAGCGGAAATAGCTGGGGCAGAAACATTGTTTTAAAGTCGGATTTGGCCATTTCTCTCACATTTATTTTCATGGTTTGGGCGATTCTTGGAAGGGTTCAAGAGAGGTTATTCACCAACAATGTTAAGGTAAGTTATTCCTACCTATTTTGAGTTAAATACATTAATTATGTATAGGTTTTAGTATGGAAATGGGTAGAAAAATTGAGGGTTAGAGAAAGACCTAGAAAATTTGTGTTCTTGGATTTTGACCATGATTTTGAGTGTGGAATTAAGAGAAAATCATATATTTGAGTTCGTGAGTTCATGGGTAAACTTTGTCTTCGAGAAATTTCAGATTCCGGGCACGTGGGCCCAATGGCATTTTTGTCAACTTTTCGTTCGGGGTTAGGAATTATTATAAATTGGGTTGTAAAGTATAATTGAGCATATATTAACGGATTTATATGATCGTTGGCTAGTTTTGGAGCATTGTGCGTTGGTGCAAGTCTTCGGAAGAATGTAGAATGCCGGTTGTGGATCTTCGGAGCGAGGTGAGTCTCCTTTCTAATCTTGTAAAGGGGAATTTACCCCATAGGTGAATTGAATTGGTTATGTGCTCCTATTTGTGGGGGGTACGTACGCACGAGGTGACGAGAGTCCGTGCGTAGCTACTATTATGCTATTGTTCGGGTAGTCTAGGACCCAAAAGCATGTTATATTTGAATTAATTGTGAACCCATTAATGGTTTGAATTGCTTAGATCACATTAAATTAATAAATAGATTTCTAAAAAGACTTAAGCTTCGTTTTCTCAAATTATTAAAGAGAATTGGCCTTTCTTGGATAATTGCTCCATGTCGACTTCTTGACTGATTGTCTGTCTATGTGTGTTTATTTTGGAACAGGCCAAACGCCTCGACAGATTAATAGATGCATCTATAGGCGTGCCGTCGACCCTCGACAAGTGCACATTTATTTCTATTGGATCGGGCCGTCGCCTCGGTATGATTTGCGCATGCTTGTATTGCTGCCTAGATTATTTAAGTTGTTACATGCCTCACTCTGGCTCGAGATCATTTTGTTAATAATGAAAAGAAATCTTGAAAAATTTCCTATGAAAGAATTGTGTGTTTACTTGTTTCCTCTATCTGGATTAAAATCATGTTTACAAAATAAATCCATTGTTTAATATGTATATTAAGGATAAATAATTATTGAACTATTAGAGAGTGTCAAGTTGACCATCTCGTCTCTAACCCTTCGGGATTAGGCGGGACACTCACTGAGTACACATTGATTATGTACTCATACTATTCTATTGTGCATTTTGTTGCACAGGTATATATACTTCTAGCAGCCTACTAGGCGTAGCAGCATGGATGACTCTGGGACTAGGTGAGCTGCATTGTTCGAGATGACCCGCAGCTAGGGTAGTCCCTTCCACTGTACTGTATTTACTTTCCATCCACTGTATTCCGGACGGATGTTGTATTTTATTTTTCTTATCAGTAGTTGCTCATGCACTTGTGACACCGGGTTTTGGGATGGTTTGAAGTATTGTATTAACTGTTCAACATTTAACTTTGATTTGAAACTACATCATTTAAAATTTCTTAATAATGAAGGAAAAATCCTGGATTTCAAAAGTGTTAAAACGAGATTTAATTAAGTATTGAGTTGGCTGGTCTGACGGCGGTGTCCGGTGCCACCACGACCTTAGTGGATTTTGGGTCGTGACATACCGCTTATGCGGTCCTTCCTAGGCCGCCCTTTTTCCGCTTCTGCGTTCCTCCTTCCGCAGGTGCGGTCCCGCTTCTACGGAACCTTGACCGCATCTGCGGTCCACGAGCCCCTGACCAAAATCCGCTTCTGTGCTCCTCCTTTCCGCAGGTGCGGTACCACTTCTGTGGAAATATGACATCATCAGCGGTCCCAGCTCCCTTCACCTCCAACCGCTTCTGCGGTTCCCTTTCTCTCTTCTGCGGTTAACCCACCGCAGAAGCGGTTATACCAGCAACCAGACCATTCAGCTGTCTCAAAATTCCAAGTTTCAATCCGTTAGCCACCCGGAATTCACTCGAGGCCCCCGGGACCCCAACTAATCATACCAACCAGTCCCATAACACATTATGGACTTGCTCGAGGCCTCAAATCATATCAAACAATGCTAAAATCCCGAATCACGCTCCATTCAACTTAATGAACTTTAGAATTTCAAACTTCTACTGCCGATGTTTAAACCTACCAAATCACGTCCGATTGACCTCAAATTTTACACACAAGTAATATTTGGCATTACGGACCTATTCCAACTTCCTAAATCGGATTCCGACCCCGATATAAAAAGTCCACTTCCTGTCAAACTTCTCAAAACCTTCAAATTTCCATCTTTAGCCAAATGGCTACAAAATGACCTATGGACATCCGAATTCACTTTCGATCGCGCTCCCAACTCCAAAATCACCATACGGAGCTGCTCCCAGACTCGAAATCCCAAATGGACATCGATAACACTAAAATGCACTTCAAGCCAAAGTTATGAAAGTTCTTTCAAAATGCTACTTTCCACAATAGGCGCCAAAATGCTCCCGGGTCATCCAAAACATGATCCGGGCATACGCCCAAGTCCGAAATCATTATATGAACCTACTGGAACCTTCAAATCCCGATTCCAAGACCGTTTACTCAAAATTCCAATCCTAGTTAATTCTTTTAACTTTAAGCTTTCGAAATGAGAATTCTCTTTCTAAATCAACTCTGAACTTCCCGAAATTCAATTCCGACCACGCGTACACGTCATAATACTTGAAATGAAGCTGCTCATGGCCTCAGACTACTGAACAGAGCGCTAGAACTCAAAACGACTGGTCGGGTCGTTACACTTGCATTATACAGTTGACCCTCTCTATAACACCCTCGTTTGTTTCGATATTTTTTGGTTTTTATAGTGAATGGTTGTTATACACCTATAATAATATTTGATGTTTAAATATTTTTTGGCTGTTACAGATAAAAATGGTCAAAAATTCAATTATTTTTCCTTTTTTAGTATTACATATAAAAGATAAGAAAATTATTCAAATTTAAAATCTCACAAATATGCATATTTCGCTAGTTTAATATTGAAGAAAGCTAATACATTATTAATAAATTCATAACTAAACGTATACAGATTTAACTAAGACAAACATTTGAAGCTATCTAGATAAATCCTTTCAAGATTGATAGAAGAACTTCGTAATTGTAGCTTTTTTCCCCGTAGATTTCATTCTCTTACTAGCAACATGACGCTTGAATTGGCGAAGATTCATGTCCAAATTTTCAGCAAAAATGTATCCAATAGCTTTCTCTTGAAGACAATCTAAGATCTTAAAATTTAAATTTGGTATCTATATGTATTTTGGAATTTGTCCAATCGAAAAGATATCATGTCCAAATCTTCAAATCTTATATCATATGGAAGATAGAAACTTTGTTAATCTTAATTATTCTATATGGCTGTTATAGAGGAGTAATTTTACAAAGAGCGTTCTGCTATTAATATGGCCAAGGGTGTACACGGACATGGTTGGTTCGGTTTTTATCAAAATCAAACCAAACCAATCATATCGGTTTGGATTGGCTCGGTTTTGTCGGCTTTTTCGATTTATTCGTTATATGAATATTATTTCAATTTACTTTACCGAATTTTTAATAAATAAATATATGTTTAGTAAAAATTTAAAAAATTAACATATATATGATCTACTAAAATATTCTTATGGAAGAATTTTCTTAAAAACACATGATAGTTATTTTTTAATCATCTGACAATAACTTTCTGTTGATGTACACTTTCAAGGTTAACTAAATGTAATAATTAAAGATAAAATAAATATGAACCTATATAATGATATTTTCTATTTAATTTTAAATTATCAAAATGCCATTTCAAATTTGAAAAATATATAAGAATTTAATAGATAATGACATATGAATATGGAAGAACAAAGAGATTGACGCATTTTACTAACACTTGATAAGAAAGTGATTATACACCCCATTATATAAAGTCAATAAATATGGAGTACTTCATAACTAAATATTACATCCCATAAAAAAAGCACAAATATTTTTTGACATTTTTTAAAAAATTTCTATAAATAGTCTTAAAAGTATATATAAAATTATATATTTATATGTCGGGTTGGTTCGATTTTTTTAGTCAATACAAAACCTAATCGGAATTTTTAATCGGTTTGATTAGACTTTTCGGTTTGATGCAGTTTTACGGTTTGGTTTGTATATCCCTAAATATGGTTGTTGTTGTTATAGGTAAAAAGTTGTTATAAAAAGGTTAAATATAAGTTAAAAAATTAGTTCTGAGAAAATTTTGACTTTTATAGTGAATGACTGTTATATAAGGATTCTGTTATAGAGAGGACTGATATTACAAAAGCCAGTATTTAGCGATTTTAATATTTTATTACTACCTTATTTAGCTTATGTAATGACAGTAAGATAAATAATCTTGTATATGCAAGTAAACGTTAAGCCTCTAAAGCCCAATATATTCATGAGCTTAGGCCTTATTTTTTTTAAAGATTAAGACGTCTGAATCTGAATACACATCTAAATATCAAGATATGTATTAAGATTAAGATATCTGAATTTGAATGCACATATGAATATATTAAGATGTGTATTAAGATCTGAATACTAAATAATTAAGACTGTTTGATTTTTAACATCTGAATGTATAAGATTTATCTTTATCTAAAAATTAATAAACATAAAATTCAAATAAAATACTAAATAATCTAATATTCTATCAATAAAATATATAATTTTTTAAAATATGATAGTTGTTGGCGGTGATGGCTAACCGATGAATGCAGACTAAAGGGGTGGTTGGTGGTAGTTTTGGTTGATGATGGTGGTTCATGCTAGTAGCTAGTAGTGATTCGTAGTGGTGGAAATTATGATTGAGGATGATGGTGGTGATAGTTAGTATGGCGGGTGGTGGTAGTAGTTGTGACTGAGGAAGGTGGTGGGTGGGTGGTGGTAGGTTATAATGATATGCAATGCCGAGTGTGGTTGTTGATGGTGATGGGTGGTCAGTTTTGATAGTTGAGGTGGATGAGTGGTTATTGTGGGTGAGAATGATGGTGGTCGGAGTGGTGGGGATAGTGGGTGGTGATGGTCGATAATGGTGGTGGCTATAAATGAGGATGATGGTGGCGTGGTGGTGGTAGAGGTAGTGGTGGTGGTGGT
>MU779535.1:61027-71714 GCA_026770625.1 Nicotiana glauca | reverse complement strand
GGCTGAAGCAGAGATTAAAAGGGAGCCCAATTCGGGTCCTTTATTAAGACCCACTCTTTTTAATGTGTTTTCTTTTGTTTTTCTTTTTCATTTTGTCTTCTTTTTCTTCTTTCTTTTTTTTATTTTGTATTTATATTTTTTGAGTTTTGTTAAAATGACAAATTAAAAGTCAAAGACCAAATTGACTCTAAAATTATATTATTTAATTTTTCAATTACACAAATTCCTTATTTAAATACAAACTAGACAAATTTAAAATGCAAAAAGACCATTTTGTTATTTTCTTTATTTTTAAAATAATTTAACTACTAATTAATCCTAAATTATAAAATTAAATCCTAAACAAATGCCAAGTATATTTTTATATTTTTAATATAAATTAAAATGCACAAATAAAATACAAACAATTAACATCAAATAACACAAAATTTATAAAATTGTAAAAATAAAGAAAAATTATTTTGTTTGAGTTTTTGGGAATAATTCACTTAGGGCAAAAATTATGTGCTAACACGGTGCGCGAGACTTCTTCACCCTATTGTGCAGCGTATAGACCCGCGTTTGCTTGAACCAATCCATATGCGTTATCAAGGTCCTGCGGTGTCGCGCTAGTTGTTAGAACGGCCATACTATTCTTTTTGTGATTTTTGGGTTTATCATCCTCGATCTCCCTTATCGAGCTGATCATTAAGCTGAAATCGAAAGATCCTAGGCAAGAAAAAGCATGAAAGATACCATGCATTTAAGCGACGAAACCAACAAGAGAATAATCACTATTATTTTTAGCCCCACGGTGGGCGCCAAACTATTTACCATGAAAATGGTAAGAATGATTAGATTTGTAAATGGGATTCTAAAAATACGTGATCTATTTCCGGGTTGGTTTGAAAGGGTAGTTAATGCTAAAATTCGAAGTAAAGCGTTAGAGATCGAGCTAGTTAGAGCAGTAGTGGAACCAATAAGGGGACGTTCCCCGGGCGCAAAGTAGGCCAGTGGATACCTCGAAGCTGGGCCTCGAGCCTATCTCGAGCTCGTTAGGGGTATTTGGGAAGGGGAAAACAAGTAGATATATGAATAATTAAAACTCTATATTACCGATCTTGAGCAAAATAATGAAGAACAAGTGAAAGAGATAATAAAGCAGTAAGGCGGCCTCGGGGTCGATGGAGACAAATATCTTAGAAGAAAGAGAGAGAGAGAGAGAGAGAGATCTTATTGCATAATGGAGAAGTGGAGCAACTTCAGTCTTTTTACAAGGTAGGACGATCCCCCCTTATATAGGCGAGGGGAACAAGTACATTAATTGCAAGAGTACAGGGATGGGACGGCTTGATGCGAGAACTCAGGGCAGGCTCTAGGTAGGCCGAATTTGTCAGGTGTAGCCATATGCCTGAGGGACTTCTTCTTCTATCTCGGCTTCATACTTTGCTTCCTTCGAGATGGATCCTGACGAGCCCCGTGGTCGGGAACTTGATCGTGGCATGCCACCCTGGGTTCTTGGGGAAGGCTTCCAAAATATCTTGAACAGCGAAAAATCAAGTCTTCTAATTTTTTCGCGTACATGGGGAAACCCGGGTCGTGACAAGTTGGTATTAGAGCTCTAGGTTATATAGGTCTCACAATTCACAAACAAGCTTAGTAGAGTTTGAGGGATCGGCACGAAGACGTCTGTATTTATCCCCCAGAGACTACAAAGTTAGGAAAAACTTCACATCTATTCTTTCATGTCGTGCGACTTGATTTCTCAATGCTAGTTGAACTTCCACTCGTGTTCCTTCGCGAATGGCGAGGCCACGTACCGCTTCTTCAGCGAGCAGTAGCACAGACCGGTGATAAATCAACTACATCTTTGGAGACGTGGTAGAGAGATTATTGTTTGGCTAGACCTGTTGGGTCACTAGTTTTGACTTGGGATCAGATTTCTCAGCTGCTTTTGGAGAATTTTCTTCCCACTAAGAGAGAAAGAGAGTGAGGAGGTTCATTGAGGGACTCATTCAGGCTGTCAGGGTCAGTAATCTCAACAGGCGAGGGCTTGTTATACTTGTGGTGAAATGGGTCACATTGTTAGATTTTGCCCTCGGGCATCGAGCAGCTCTCAACATCAGGATTCCCGTGCCATGGTTCAAGCATCGAGTGTTCCATAGCCCGCTCAGCCAGCTAGAGGTGGAGGTAGAGATATTAGAGGTTGAGGTCAGGCCACTAGAGGTGTGAGGCCAACCAGCAGTAGGTCGTCCCATAGATGTAATTCTGAGTGGTGGGGCCCAGCCCCGATGTTATGCTTTTCCAGCCAGGCCTGAGGCTGAGGCTTCTAATGCAATTATCACAGGTACTATTCTGGTTTGTGGTAGAGATGCTTCAGCGCCGTCTCATCTTGGGTCTACACACTCTTATGTGTCATCTTATTTTGTGTCGTATCTGGTCATACCTAGTGATTCTTTGAGTGCTCTTATTTATGTGTCTACACCGGTGGGTGACTCTATTGTGATAGATCGTGTTTATCATTCTGCTTAGTTGTGATTGGGGTTCTTGAGACCCGAGTAGATTTGTTACTATCGGAAAGACCGGAGTAGAGTTGTTATTGTTGGACATGGTTGATTTTGATATCATATTGGGTATGTACTAGTTATCACCTTACCACGCTATATTGGATTGTCATGCCAAGACTGTGACCTTAGACTTACTGGGTCTACCTCGATTAGAGTGGAGAGGGCCTCCTGGTCGTTCTACCCTCAGTGTTATCTCACATATGAAGGCTCGGTGTATGGTCAAGAAGGGGTGTTTGACTTATTTGGCATATGTTCGTAATTCTAGGGCTGAGGTCCCTTCTATTGATTCTGTGCTTGTAGTTTGTGAGTTCCCTGAGGAATTTCCTTCATACCTGCCGGGTATGCCACCTGACAGGGATATTGACTTTTGCATTAATTTGCTCCGGGCACTCAACCCATTTCTATTCTTCCGTATCGTATGGCCCCGCCTGAGTTGAAAGAGTTGAAGGATCAGTTGCAAGACTTGCTTGGTAAGGGCTTCATTAGGCCTAGTGTTTCACCTTGGGGTGTGTCGCCGTTGTTTGTCAAGAAGAAGGACGGATCAATGAGAATGTGTATAGATTACCAGCAATTAAACAAGGTTACAATCAAGGATAAGTACCCATTGCCGATGATTGATGATTTGTTTGACTACCTTCAGGATGCCCAAGTGTTTTCTAAGTTCGATTTGAGATCTGGCTACCATCAGTTGAGGATGAGGGCATCCGATGTCCCTAAGACAACTTTCCGCACTCGACACGGGTATTATGAGTTCTTGGTGATGTCATTCGGATTGAAAAATGCCCCAACAGCTTTCATGGATATGATGAACCGAGTGTTTAGGCCTTATTTGGGTTCCTTCGTGATCATCTCCATTGATGATATTTTGATTTATTCCCGCAATCGGGGGGAGCATGAGCAGTATTTGAGAGTATTTTTCAGACTCTAAGAGATAGTCAGTTGTATGCTAAGTTTTTGAAGTGTGAGCTTTGGTTGAGTTTAGTTGCTTTCTTGGGTCATGTGGTTTCAGCACAACGTATTCAGTAGATCTAAAGAAGGTAGAGGCAGTCAAGAACTGGCCTCGACCCACATCAGCTACAAAGATTCGGAGTTTCTTGGGCTTGGTAGGCTATTATCATCGGTTTGTGGAGGGGTTTTTATCTGTTGCAGCCTCGATGACCAGGTTAACCCATAAAGGTGCCCAGTTCAAGTGGTCGGACGACTGTGAGGCGAGCTTTCAGAAGCTTAAGAAAGCTTTGACTACGGTGCCAGTGTTGGTTTTGCCTATAGGTTCAGGGCCATATATAGTTTATTGTGATGCATCTTGTTTTGGACTTGGTGCGATGTTGCTGCAGGATGGCAAGGTCATTGCTTATGCTTCGCGTCAGTTGAAGATTCATGAGAAGAACTATCCATTTCATGATTTGGAGTTAGCAGCCATTGTTCACGCGGTAAATATTTGGAGGCATTATCTGTATGGCGTGGCATGTGAGGTGTTCACGGATCACAAGAGTTTGCAATACTTGTTCAAGCAGAAGGAGCTAAATTTGAGGCAGAGAAGGTGGTTGGATCTGTTGAAAGACTAGGATATCACCATCTTGTATCATCTAGGATAGGCCAATGTGGTGGCCGATTCTTTGAGTAGGAAGTCAGACAGTATGGGTAGTCTTGCGTATATTCCGATCGGTGGGAGACTGCTTGCTTTGAATGTTCAGGCTTTGGCTAATCAGTTCATGGGGTTGGATATTTTTGAGGTCAGCCATGTATTGGCTTGCACAATTGCTCTATCTTCTTTATTAGAGCATATTCGAGATCGACAGTATGATGATCCTCATTTGTGTGTCCTCAGAGACACAGTGCAGCACGGAGGTGCAAAGCAGAATACATTAGGAGATGATAGAGTTTTGAGGATGCATGGTCCTATTTGTGTGCCTAGTGTGGATGGACTTCTTGATTTGATTCTAGAGGAGGCCCATAGTTACCGGTACTCTATTCATCCGGGCGCCACCAAGATGTATCGGGATTTGCAGTAGCATTATTGATGGAGGAGAATGAAGAAAGACATTGTTGCACTTGGTGTTTGAATTGTCAGCAGGTTAAGTACGAGCATTAGAGACCTAGTGGTATGTTCCAGAAGATTGAGATTCCGGAGTGGAAGTGGGAGTGAATCACTATGGACTTCGTTGTTGGACTCCCACGGACTCAGAGAAAGTTCGATGTAGTGTGGGTTAATGTTGATAGGTTGACCAAGTCAACACATTTCATTCCTGTGGCAGTCTCTTATTCTTCCGAGAGGTTAGCTGAGATCTACATCTAGGAGAATGTTCGTCTTTATGGTGTGCCCGTATCTATCATTTCGGACTAAGGTACATAGTTTACCTCACATTTTTGGAGAGCATTTCAGCGGGAGTTGGGCACACGGATTGAATTGAGCACAGTTTTTCATCCTCAGACGGACGGGCAGTCCGAGCGTACTATTCAGATTTTGGAGGATATGCTTCAAGCATGTGTTATTGACTTTGGAGGATCATGCGATAAGTTTTTCCTTTAGCGAAGCTTGCCTACAGCAATAGCTACTAGTCGAGCATCCAGATGGCTCCTTATGAGGCTTTATATGGTTGGCAGTGTCGGTCTCCGGTCCGATGGTTTGAGCCGGGAGAGGCTCGATTATTGGGTACGGATCTAGTACGGGATGCCTTGGACAACGTCAGGATCATTCAGGATAGGCTTCCTACAGCTCAGTCCAGGGAAAAGAGTTATGCCGACCGTAAGGTTTGTGATTTGGCATTCATGGTCGGTGAGCGAGTATTGCTTCGGGTGTCGCCTATGAAGGGCGTGATGAGATTTGGGAAGAGGGGAAAGCTTACACCCAGGTTCATTGGACCATTTGAGATTCTTGATTGAGTGGGAGAGGTGGATTATAGACTTGCGTTGTCATCGAACTTATAAGCGTGCATCCAACTTTTCATGTGTCCATGCTTCGAAAGCATCACGGAGACCCTTCCCACGTGTTATACTACAGCACTGTCCAGTTGGACAAGGACTTGTCATATGAGGAAGAGCCGGTAGTTGTTCTAGACTGGCAGGTTCATCAGTTGAGATCAAAGATTTTCCCTTCTGTCCGCGTTAAGTGGAGAGGTTAGACTACTGAGGCATCGACCTAGGAGTCCAAATCCGATATGCAGAGCCGTTATCCCCATCTTTTCTCCGACTCAGGTACTTCTTTCTCATGTTCGTTCGAGGACAAACGGTTGTTTTAGAGGTGGAGGATGTGATGACCCAAAAGGTCATCACTTGTTTTAGAAACAAATTCAGTGTTTCGAGGCCTAATAACCTCTTTTGTACCTCTCGATTTGCGTGTGTGGTCCGGAGCTATATCCGAAAAGCCATCGATGTGAAAAATATGAGAAATAGAAATTTCTAGAGTTAAAATTTGATTATGATTGACTTTAGTCAATATTTTGAGCAAACGGGCCCGTATCCGTGTTCCGACGATCACCAGAGTTCCGTTGGAAAATATGGGACTTAGGTGTATGCCTTGAATCGGATTCCGAGGTCCCAAGCCCGAGAAATGAATTTTTAAAGAAAATTATTTTCTGGAAAATATATGAGTTTTTGGAAATGAAATGTGTTTGAAATTTGATGTTATCGGGCTCATACTTTGGTTCCGAAGCTCGGTACAGGTCTTATATATGATTTAAGTTGAGTCTGTGAAATTTGGTAAGAATTGGACTTGATGCTAAATTCATAGTTGTTGATGTTATTTTGGTGATTTGAATGCACGAGCAAGTCTGTATGATGTTTTTGGGTTAGTGTGCATGTTTGGTTTGGATCCCCGAGAGCTCGGGTGAGTTTTGGATAGGCCACGGATTGAAATTTGGACTTAGGATGTTGCAGATTTTAACTGGTATATTGCTGGCCTGTAGGCTTCCCATTTGTGACGCCTGGATCGCAAATGCGAGCTCGTAAATTCAAAGGCTATGTCGCAAATACGAAAGAGCCCAGGCCAGCATTACCTCGCAAATGCGAGGTACCCATCACAATTGCGATGCCTCCAGTTGTAGCCGGTCATCGCAAATGCGACAAATGTATCGCAAAAGCGACTTCGCAAATGCAAAAGTCCCTTCGCAAATGCGACAACAGCAGATTTTTGAGTGGTAGCAATTGCGACATCAGAGACCTGTAAATTCATAACTTAGACGCATTTCAATCATTTTTCACACTCTTTCGAAACCAAAACACTCTTGGGCGATTTTTCAAAGAAACTTCTCTTCCAAATCGATTGTAAGTAATTTCTAACTTGTTTTATTTAATCATTAACATCTTTTCACATGATTTCAACTCAAAATCAAAGGTTTCATGGGGGAAATTGGGTGTTTAGGATAGAACCTAGTTTTTTCAAATTTTGGGGATCTGGACCTCGATTTGAGGTTCGGTTTCAAAAAAAATTGTATATTTGAGTTCGTGGGTGAATGGATAATCGGGTTTTGACCATGTGGGCCCGGGGTTATTTTTGACTTTTTTGGAAAAACTTTAGAAAACCTATATCCGTGCATTATAATTGAGTCATTTAGCATTTATTGATATAATTAAGTAATTTGTGGAAAGATACGAGCGAATTGGTGGTGGAATCAAGAGGTAAAGCGATAGTTGGGGCTTGAATTATGTCTGTGGCATCGAGGTAAGTGTTTGGTCTAACCTTATCTTGAGGGATTAGGAGTTGTGTCCTATTTGCTACATTATTATTTGTTGAGTACGACGTATAGGCATGGTGACGAGTATCTATATGTTGGTGTCAAGCATGCCCGAGAGTCTTATATTATTATTATTATGACTCTGTTTGTATTGTTCATGCCTTTTTATGATGTTTTCTATTGTTGGGCAAATTTTGTGGAAGTAATGGTGATATTTGAACATTGAGGAGCATTGGCTCAAGTTATGAAGTGAATTGTGAAAGAATAATTGGCAATTGAACCTTATACAGAATTGGCTCAAATTGTGAATGGAGTTGTGAAGTAAATGTGAAAAAGAGAAGAGGATTATGGTATTGTTCCCTTGCCGGGATATTGTTGCTTTTGGTATTGTTCCCTTGCCGGTATTTTTATTGTGATTTTATTTATTTCCTTGACCTTATTATTTGTGATTGTTGTTTGGGTGAGGAAGAGTGTTAAAGCACAAAGGGTGATGTCGTGCATTGTTTTCGTGAGGAAGAGTGTAAAATCACGAAGGGTGACACCATGTTGCACAATGTACCATTACGTGCCTTTACATGAGTGATTATGTGAGGTAAAAGCATGAAGGGTGATGCTGTGCCAATTATACTGATTTTCATGTTGAGGACGAGAGTAAATGCACGAAGGGTGATGTCATTCACTTGTCCTTGATTTTCTTGATTTTCTTGATTTTTACTGGTAACTGAGTTATGGTGTTCTTTATGCTTACTTATTGATTTCCTGTTGATACTTGATTTTATTGTGATGTTATTGATTCCCTTGCCCAAATTGCTCTGTGATTGTTGCCTGGGTGAGGAAGAGTGTAAAGCACGAAGGGTGATGCCGTGCATTGTTTTGGTGAGAGAGTGTTAAAGCACGAAGGGTGATGCCGTGCACTTGTGTTTGATTTCTGATTCTTGTTGAAAATTGAGTTATGGTGTTCCTTATGTTTACATGCTGATCTCCTGTTATCTTTTGTTATACCCCGTAGCATGATCCCCCCTCCCCTTCCTCTCTTCAATTGAACTGTGGTGATCCTTATATTTATTCGTTGTCCTTCTGTTATTATTCGATGTCCCCGCAGCATGTTTCTCCCTCCCATCTTTAGCTATACTTTCTGCTTGTATTGTTCAGTTGTATATGATTTGACTATATAGGTTTATTTGGTAGTCTGGTCCTAGCCTCGTCACTACTTCGCCAGTATTAGGCTAGGCACTAACCAGCACATGGGGTTGGTTGTGCTGATACTACATTCTGCACTCCTTTGTGCAGATCCTAGTACTGTAGATCACGGACCACAATGAGATAGTTGTTTCGCGTTCATCAGGCGACCCGAGGTAGTCCTGCAGGCGTCCGCGGGCTTTGGAATCTTCTTCTAGCTATTATTCCTGTTTCTTTCTTGTATTTCTAGAGACAGTTTGTAATATTTCTTTCAGAACTTTATTTTTAGTACTCTTAGACAGTCTGTGAAGTTGTGACACCAGTCTTGGATAGGTTGTTATGGATTGAAGTTGGTGGCATTATTAAGACTTGAAATTTAGTCTTTCGCTTATTAAATTATGTTGTTTATTAATTGTTGGTTCTTATTTTTAACGGGTTTAAAATAGAAATAAGATAAATAGTTCAGTTGGTTGGCTTGCCTAGCTTTCACGAGTAGGCAACATCATGATTCCCGAGGGTGGGGAAACCCGGATCGTGACACCATCGGTAAATTAGAAATAACAATATAATAATACCGACGGACACTATCGGTACGTTTAGAATTTTAATTTAGTAATTTAAAAATTATAAATAAGAATAAATTCATATTCCGATGGCTATCCATTGGTATTTTCAAAAAAAATTGAAAATTTGGTTCAATTCTACCGACGGACTCCCTCGCTAATTGAGAATTCTGGATAGAAAAGGAATTATTGTTTCGACGGACGTTGTCGGTAAGTCCGTCTGTAAATATTGCACATTTTTGGCAGGTAATGCCTATTTTTTGTTGCACCACCTGCCAGCTAGAATATTACAATACAAACTGAAATGCAACCACAATAAAACTCAACTCAACAACAACAAAACTTTATAAACTATCCTAACATCCAAATTATCCTATCAAACATCCAAATTATCCCATCAAAACTTGTCACGACCCAAAATCCACTAAGGGTTGTGGTGGCGCCGGACACCTCTGTCAGGCCAGCCAACTAAATTATTAATTAATTTCTCTTTTAATACTTTTGAAAGTCTAAGGTTTTTCCTTTCATTTTTTTATAAATAAAAGTTCACTACTTGAATTTAAATTTAAATAGTAACAATTAGTACAAATCCGCTGTAAACCATCCCAAAAACCCGGTGTCACAAGTACATGAGCAACTACTGATAAGAGAAATAAAATACAATATACGCCCGGAATACAGTGGGCGACAAGTAAATACAGTACACTGGAAGGGACTACCCTAGCTGCGGTCGCCTCAAATGATGCAGTTCACCTAGTCCCAGCGTCATCCATGCAGCTACGCCCAATAGGCTGCTAGAGGTGTATATATACCTGTGCAACAAAAATGTACAAAAGTGTAGTATGAGTACATAATCAACGTATACTCAGTGAGTGTCCCGCCTAATCCCGAAGGGGTAGAGACGAGATGGTAAACTTTGACACACTCTAATGGTCCAACGGTTATTTATTCTTAATATACATATCAACAGTGGATTTATTTTCTAACATTATTTTTATCCAAATAGAGGAAACAAGTAAACACGTAATTCCTTCATAGGAAATTTCCAAGGTTTCTTTTCATTATTAACAATATGATCTCGAGCCATAGTGAGGCATGTAACATCTTAAATAAATCCAGGCAGCAATATAAGCATGCGCAAATCATACCGAAGGCGACGGCCCGATCTAACAGAAATAAATGTACACTTGCCGAGGGTCGACGGCGCGCCTATAGATGCATCTATTAATCTGTCGTGGCGTTCGGCCTGTTCCAAAATAAACACACACAGACAGACAATCAGTCAAGAAGTCAGCATGGAGTAATTATCCAAGAAAAAGCCAATTCTCATTAATACTTTGAGAAAACGAAGCTTAAGTCCTTTTAGAATTTCATTTATTGGTTTAATGTGATCTATTACCCCACTCGCGAATCATCCATGCAACGCGATCAACATAAAATAAACAATCACCTTGCTCGCCAATCATCCATGCGACGCAGGTAAAAATAAGATACATGCTCAGATAGCCAATTAAAATTTTATCGAGGAATAATTATCCAAATAAGCCAATTCTCTGTTTAACAAGTTCAGGAAATGATGTCTAATCTCTTTTTAAATTCATTTACTAATCAAGGGTGATTTAAACAATCCAAGTCATCGATGGGTTCATAATTAATTCAAGTATAACATGCTGATGGGTCCTAACTACCCGGACAATAGCATAATAGTAGCTACGCACGGACTCTC
>MU779535.1:43313-60717 GCA_026770625.1 Nicotiana glauca | reverse complement strand
GCACAATGCTCCAAAACTAGCCAACGATCATATAAATCCATTAATATATGCTCAATTATACTTTACAACCCAATTTATAACCATTCCTAACCCCAAACGAAAAGTTGACAAAAATGCCCTCGAGCCCACGTGCCCGGATTCCAAAATTTCTCGAAGATAAAGTTTACCCATGAACTCACGAACTCAAATATATAATTTTCTCTTAATTCCATACTCGAAATCGTGGCTAAAATCCAAGATTATAATTTTTTAGGTTTTCCTCTAACCCTCAATTTTCTACCCATTTTCATACTAAAATCCATACATAATTAATGTATTTAACTCGTAATAGGTGGGGATAACATACTTATCATTGATAACAAAAATCTCTTCTTGAAGCTCTCCAAAATCGCCCCCAAGCCAAGAAAATGTGATGAGAAATGACCCAAAATCGGATTTTAAAACATTCTGCCCCAGCCACTTTTCGCACCTGCGGCTCCCAGACCGCTTCTGCGGTTCCGCAGGTGCGGTCCCAATTCCGTATCTGCATTCTTCACCAGGCCTTCCCCTTCCGCTTCTGCGCTCCAACTTCCGCAGGTGCGGTCCCACATCTGCGGCTAAATGACCGCATCTGCGGTCCCAGCTCACATCACCTGCAGCCGCTTCTGCGGACCCTTCCTCGCTTCTGCGGTCCCATTTCCGCAGAAGCGGAAATACCAGCAACCAGACCCTTCAGCTATGCAACAATTCCCAATTTCAATCCGTTAGCCATCCGGAATCCACCCGATGCCCCCGCGTTCGAGGCCTCAAATCACACCAAACAACACGAAAGTCACGGATTGTGCTCCAATTCAATCTTTATGAACTTTAAACTTCCCAACTTCTATTTTCGATGTTTAAACCTATCAAATCACGTCCGATTGACCTCAAATTTTGCACACAAGTCATATTTGACATTTCGGACCTACTCCAGCTTTTGGAATTGGATTCCAACCCCGATATCAAAAAGTCAACCCCCCGGTCAAACTCTTCAAAAACCTTCGAATTGCTATCTTTAGCCAAATAGCTTCAAAATGGCCCACGGATCTCCGAATTCACTTTCGATTGCGCTCCCAACTCCAGAATCACCATACAGAGCTACTCCTAGTCTCGAAATTCCAAACGGACATTGGTAACACCGAAATTTACCTCCAACCAAACTTTTGAAATTTTTTCTAAGATACTAACTTCCACAATAGGCACCAAAATGCCCCCGAGTTATCCAAAACCCAGTCCGAAATTATCATACGAACCTGCTAGAACCTTCAGATCCCGATTCCGAGGTTGATTACTCAAAATTCCAATCCTAACTCATTCTTTTAATTTTAAGCTTCAGAAATGAGAATTCTCTTCCCGAATCAACTCCGAACTTCCCGAAACCAAATTCCGACCACACGTGCCAGTCATCATACCTGAAATAAAGCCATTCATGGCCTCCTACTACTGAACGGAGTGCTAGTACTTAAAATGACCGATCGGGTCGTTACAAAACTATTCAATCAAACATCAAAACATAACATTCAAAGTTAAAATCCAACAAAACAACAATCCAACCAAACATAAAATCACTCATCTTCGGGTTCCCCCTCATCTTCTTCATCATTTATATTATTTCCATCACTTTCATCCTCTTCATAAATGTGGCTTTTTGGTGGAGAGCGGGGTAAGCCGATTAAGTGGTTCACTTGAGCCTTGAGGGAGCCAATGTCATTGCTAAGTGCGTCTCTAATCTTCTCTTCATGCTTTCTTTTTTCTCGTTCATCCGCACAATTACTAGAAAGTTGTTGAATTATTCACCACATCTCCTCAAGGTCCTCATTTTGCACGGTGACGGATGTCCCAATACCTTGTAATCCGTAAAAGAGAAGTGGAAAAAATACACGAAGAGTTAGAATTGAATAATTCAACACCTACCTTCATAAACTTTAATTAGGTAAATATAACACAAATCAAATATTTCAGGAGTAAATTTAAATATTTTCTCAAAAGGAAACAATATCATTTAAGCTATGACATTTCAATTAGTTTTTGGAAAAATTAAGTCAGAAACAATGAAAAGTTAGTCTTGAAATTTAAACTATTGTGGTCATTGTGAAACAAAAGGTTCTCTTAGATGAAATATTTTGCTTCTGTCTAGCCGACATGGAAAAGTGACTAATTTGTTTCTTTCTAGCGTTTATGTTTAACAAAATGAAGAAAATAAAAGTTGATTATTGTCACGACCCAAATTTTCCATCTTCGGGAGTCGTGATGGCACCTACTAATGAAAGCTAGGCAAGCCAACTGTTTGAACAAATTATCTTTTTTCTTTTTTAATCTTTTAGGGATTATGAAATAATAGCTTATAAACAGGGGAATTTTTAAAGCAAACGGAAGAAACGATAAACCATTAGAATATATATATCCAATACAACATATTAAGCAAAAATCTACCCTGAACTGGTGTCACGCTTCACAGAGAGTCTAGAATTACTAAAACAAGGTCTGAAAGATGAATAATACACTGTTTCTGAAATATGTAAATGAAACAGGATGAAGGGATAGAGGGAGACGCCAGGGCCTGCGGATGCCTGCAGGACTACCTCGAAATCTCCGACGGGACTGAAGGCAGCCACCAAAACTAAGGTCTGAATGCTACTGCTCTGAAATCTGTACATAGTTCAGAGTGTAGTATCAACACAATCGACCCCATGTGCTGGTAAGTGCCTAGCCTTACCCCGGCAAAGTAGTGACGATGCTAGGACCAGACTACCAAATAAACTTGTGCAATTATATCATATATAGCAAAAAATTAAATAGAAATATACAATTAAGGATGGGAGGGGGACATGTTGCGGGGGAATATAATTTACCAACAGTAACTTAGGAGAAAAGCATAAAGAACAATTTAAAGTTGCGACAGCATGATGTTATTGCGGCGTGCAACCCGACCCAAATATAATATTATTATGATATGCAACCCGACCCAAATATAATATTATTTTGGTGTGCAATGCGATCCCAATATACAATTCAACATCAATCACAAAAAGAATTCCGGCAAGAGAACAATAAGAAAACAACACTATCCTGGCAAGGGAATCGACAATATAAGTAAATACGTCCTGGAAAGGGAGTCAGCTATAATCAAACTTGTTCCAGCATTTAACTTCACAAAAGAAACCTCAACTAGCACCAATACTCAACCACAAGTAACTTCCATGAGAATAATCATAATTCTTGCCCAACACAGAAATCAACAACTTAGGCATTCGTAGTACTTATTAAGAATACAATGATTTCAATTTAAGACTCACGGGCATGCTTGACACTAATATATAGATACTCGTCACCATGCATATACGTCGTACTCAACAATCAACATATAGCAAATAGGACACAACTCCTAATCCCTCAAGCTAAGGTTAGACCAAACATTTACCTCGATGCCACAAACACAATTCAACCCTCCACTATCGCTTTACCTCTTGATTCCACCACCAATTCGCTCGTATCTAGCCATAAGTTGCTTAACTATATCAATAAATGCTAATGAATCAATTCCAATGCATGAAAATAGGTTTTTTAGATTTTTTTTCCCAAAAAGTCAAAAATTGCCCCCAGGCCCACATTGTCAAAACTCGAGGTTCGAACCAAAATTCGATTACTCATTCCCCCACGAACCCAAATATACAATGTATTTTTAAATCGAACCTCAAATCGAGGTCCAAATTCATAAAATTTAAAAAACCTAGGTTCTACCCAAAACACCCAATTTCTCCATAAAAACCTTTGACTTTGAGTTAAAATCATGTGAAAAGATGTTAAAGATTTGAAGAAAACGAGTTAGAAATGACTTACAATCGATTAGGAAGAGAAGTTGTCTTTGAAAAATCGCCCAAGAGTGATTTGGTTTGAAAGAGTGTGAAAATTGGTTGAAATACATCTAAGTTATGAATTTACAGCTCTTAGATGTCGCAATTGCGACCAAGGTTCGCAATTGCAAACCCTTCAGAAAACTGACACTTTCGCATTTGTGAAGAAAATGTCGCATTTGTGACCAAGTCAAATTTCGGTCATCTTCGCATTTGTGAGAGACATTTCGTAAGCGAAATCGCATTTGTGATAGAATAGTCACATTTGCAACTAAGGCTGCCCAGGTCCATTTTCGCACTTGCGAGCCAGGCTTCGCATTCGAAGCCTGCAGACCTGACCATACCAGCTGAAAAACGTGCAATTTCCTAAGATAAAATTTCACTCTGTGGCCTATCCAAAACTCACTTGAGCCCTCGGGGATCCAAACCAAAAATGCACACCAACCTAAAAATATCATACGGACTTGCTCGTGCATTCAAATTACAAAAATAGCAACAACAACTATGAATTTAGTGTCAAAATCATGAAATCACTTAAGAACATCAAATTTTCCAATTTTCTCAAATAAGGTCTGATTCACGTTATTTCAAGTCCGTTTCTTATCAAATTTCACATACTTAACTTAAACCATATATAAGACCTGTACCGGGCTTCGGAACCAGAATACGGGCCCGATACCATTAAATTCCAAACACATTTTATTTCCAAAAACTCATAAATATTCAAGGAAATAATTTATTTTTTTAAATTCATTTCTCTGGCTTGTGACCTCGGAATTCGATTCCAGCCATACGTCCAAGTCCCATATTTTTTTAGACCCTCCAGGACCGTCAAATTACGGGTACGGGTCCGTTTATCCAAAATGTTGATTGAAGTTAACTTAAATTCATTTTAAAGGTAAATTTTATCATTTTTTACAGATTTTCACATAATGGTCTTTCGGCTATGAGCCCGAAATGCGCACAAAAATCGAGGTGAAACAGAAAGAGGTTTTTAAGACCTCGGAGCACGGAATTTATTTCTAAAACAAGTGATGACCTTTTGGGTCATCACAATCATATTCTTTATCTTTCCTTCATTATTTTTATTTTTTTCATGTCTATTTTCTATGTAGTTTTGCTTTCCATCCCTTAACTTGCTAGTTGGTAATTGAGAAAGGTCATGTTTAATTCATTTTTAATTTCCACTTTACATTTGAAGTTAAAGGCCAGTGATTGGTGAATATAGCATCGGCAGTATATCTCTGACCCTAACTAAACCAAATAAATATAATAATCAAAATATCATGTTGTTTTTCTTTTTATCTAATCACCAAAAGTTTATGTTGTCATCCTCTGCCTAAAAATTTCAATAATTCAAATAGAAGGTTAAGGATATCTAATCTATAAGGGTTCTCACAGAAGATTTAAAATATTTAGCCGGAAAGGATAACCTATAAAATAGTATTTGCAAAAATTAGAGTTTTTTAACAAAAAGAAGAGCTTATTAACCAAAAAAAGTATATACCTTGTAGTCTACACGCGAGGCGATGAAAATTACACTCGGAAGAAAGGTCGTATGTTCTATCATTATACACGCCTAAAACCACGTTCAACCATAATGGGAGAGTTTCTTCCTCCGATGGCATGATTGACTGGCCTTGCTCATCGGTCGGCTGACTCCTAACGAATTCTTCCACTGCTTCTTTATACTGATTCTACATTAAAAGTGAATTTTAGTATATAAACAATTATTATACAACAACAACGACAATAACAACAACCCAGTATAATACCACTAGTGGGGTCTGGGGAGGGTAGTGTGTACGCAGACCTTACCCCTACCATGGGTAGAGAGGATGTTTACAAATAGACCCTCAGCATCCTTCCCACCAAGAACTCCCCACCTTGCTCTTGGGGTAACTCGAACTCACAACCTCTTGGTTGAAAGTGGGGGTTGCTTACCATCAGAGCAACCCCTCTTGTCAATAAACAATCATTATAAAATTTTAAGTTAATCTTGATCTTACATAAGCCTCCTCAGCTTGTGGATCAACCCAAGCTTCTTCCCCAACTTTGATTTTTGTGTGGGTCTTCTTCCAAACCTCATCACGTTTGGCGGGTCTCTTAAGAGCAGCTTCCTGCAAATGAAATAAAAAAGAGTTAATAAATTCAAGTAATGTTGGAAAAAATCAAGATTGAAATCTTTAAATAATTACCAATCTCCTCTTTATAGACACTGAACCACAAGTGTGCAACGAGCCAACCTTCTCAAAATTATGAGTGGCTTTTGCTTGTTTGCTCTTCTTTTTAAAATCATTAATGTCCCAGTATTTAAGAAGCTCTTCCCACTGATCTGGTAGAACCCAACCAGGCCTTACACCTTTTGTCTGAGCATCAAAGAACGTGTCTGACAATCGATGATCAATCCTCTTTTTAAAAATGTCTCTAATAACATGATCTTCATCGTGGCTCCATGTGCACCTTTTATGCAGTCAAAATATATAGCATTAGTAGATAAATAAATTTAGATAGATATATAGTTTTCTACAAATAATAGATTCGTACCATAAACTCATTACGCATTGCTTATTGTTGACTATATGGAATACTCCCCAAAGTCGGGTAGGCGCCATTATAAATCTGCCTAATGGCAGTTGGAATTGCATTTGCAGCCGGTCTAGAAGGATAAAACCTACAAAATAATAATAGAAACATTTACAAAATTGTTGATTCAATAATTAAAATATAAGATAGACATTAAAATAGCATAAAAGATTAAGCTTACCCTTCCCCTTCAGCAATGATACGTATTCTTTTAATCTTATTTGCATGTCTAAGTGGTGGAAGATCTACATCTCCAGGTGGTGGAGGATTTGGACCATGAACAGAAGAAGGAGTCAAAAGAGTAGGCGATGCCTCAAAACTACCCGCTCTAATATTCAATCTAGAAATAGTAAAGATGGATTAGCCTTTGATGATGGAGACTCTGGAGATGGCCTACTTGCTGTATGCCCAGACATACAACGTTGCTCTATGGCAGTGAGATAAGCTTAGTGCATTCCATGTGTAGCTTGCATCGAGCTATATCTTGGGGGAGGCATGTTGGGAAAAGGAGTAGAGAATGGCATCTCGGGATAGTCCGAGGGAGGAATCGAGCTAGAGCCCGCGGGAGGCATAGATGGATAGCTTGACTGAGGCATCCCGAGATATACCGGGGGAGGCATCGATGGGTAGCTCGAAGGAGGCATACCATAAAAAGGATGTGATAATGGTGGCTGGCTCTATGAGCGATAATGCAATGATGGAGTAGAAGAATGAGGTTGACTCGATCTAGACACTGTAGCCTTCTCTTTTCCTTTTTTCTTTTTCGTTACACTCTCACGAGAATTATTACTCTGACGTCGATCATTATTCTCACCAGATGCCATCTACATAATAAGAATGTTAAAAAAATAAGTTAGTAAAAATTATTGATTTAAAGTATAAAAATAAATAGTGTTAAATATTGACTTAAACAGAAGCTTGAATAAAAATATATGTTATCGATGGACCTGTATCACTATAAATGAGAGAGGTTAGAGTCATAACCACAAAAGAGATGAACAAATAATAATTAACTAAGAAAATAAATATATCATTAACAACATACTAAAGAAAGACATGAAATAGAAGCTAAGAAATAAAATACAATAAAATGTGAGATGATTTTTATCATAAAATAGCAGAGAGAATCTCATACAAGAAATAGAAAGGTAGACAACGAAAAAGATTAGTTAATCTAAATACATAAACAACCAGCAAAAACTCACTTTTTAATCCTCCTCGCTTATCTCGTCTTCAACACCTACCAATTCTTCATCTTCGCTTATTTCATTTTCATCACTTGCCAATTCCTCATCTTCACTTGTTCCATTACTTTTTGTCATATCAGACTGATAACAAGCATACTCATCGTAATCTGATAATTATTCCTCTCTATTTTCTATGAAACCTTCTTCCTCATGATCAATTTCTTCATATATGTGTTGAGGATGCTCCAATTCATGTTTTAAATCTTTGTCACGCTTGTTGAACACTAGCTATATCGTTTTGGTATGCAATATCCAACATATTTTCAATCTCCACACGACCCACAGGCTTAGTTTTAATAACCGCCCACCAATCCAACTTGTCCCTACGCAACGGATAAGGAGCATAATATACTTGCTTAATATTTTGTGCAATTATAAAAAGGATCGTAGCTTCTTTATTACTTTCTGTTGTTAACTTCAACAATATTATAATGTGGGTGTACCTTTGTACCTCTATTTGGTGCTGGACCAAACCAGTTACATCGAAATAGTATCAACTTTTTGTATGGCCAACCACCATATTCTAGTTCTAAAATTTCATGGATCACACCATAATAATCAACATCCCCATCATAATTGTTAGTATCCCCTTTAGCCCACACCCCGCTGTTATTGCTTTTCGAAAGATTACAGGATTTTTCGGTACAAAACTTATAACCATTTACATAGTACTTTTGCATTGTCTAGACCCAGGGGCTTGGTCCCCAAGCTATATCTTTCAAAAGCTGGTTGGTTATGCTATTATTTGGATCATGGGCCTGTATATGGTAAAAATATGAAAAGTTAGAAAATAATTATAGTTTGTAAACAATAGATATTGGTTTGAGTTTATAGTAACGCTTACAAAATCTCTAAACCAATTGCTAAACTGAGTATGAACAGCATCGCAGGCTCTCAACCCCACAAACCAACTGTCGACACATTTAAGACTTTTATTAGTTACATAGTGTGATAGATTTATTCATAAAACTCAATAATATCATTCGAAACTTACTTATAATATGGTTGAACTTCTAGGCAATTAATTAATACATGTGTTGTAGCTGACATTATCTCCGTTGGAGTAAGGACTCTTCTTTTAGTACTTTTAGAACCCCGACCTGATTGATTGAATATTGATATTGACGGGGCCAGAGGATCATTCCCACCTTCATCGTATCGATTTGGCCTATTTCTCGAACACATCACGTGTTTCTCAAAATAATAAGAACAAAAGTAAGAGGTTTCCTCAATGAGATAGGCTTCGCATATAGATCCCTCATCCCTATTCTTATACTTCACAAAACATTTACACTTGCCAATTTTCCTACATAATATATAGTTAGATAAGAAATTAAAATATTATTATAAATTCAAAAATTAAATAATAACTTATCGCCATTACCTCTCATAGGGATACATTTATCTATATTGAGTCGGGCTCCAAAACCAGAGGTTGACTACTTAGTTAGAGGGATTGGATGTGAATTTAGGAGATTTGGTTAGCTTCGGGGGATGATCTGTGACTTAGGAGCGCGATCGGAATTGAATTTGGAGGTCCGGTGTAGAGTTAGGCTTGAATTGGCGAAGTTTGAATTTTGGCAAATTCCGGTTGATAGGTAAAATTTTGATCCGACAGTCAGAATGGAATTCCAAGAGTTGATGTAGCTTCATTAGGTGATTTTGGATATGTGTGCAAAATTTCAGGTCATTCGGACGTCGTTTGGTCGGGTTTTTGATCGAATGCGAGTTTCGGAAGTTTTGGTTGAACTTAGGCTTTGATTTGAGGAAATTTGATGGTTTTAGTGTTGTTGGATGTATTTTTTTTATTGGAACAAGTTTGTATGATGTTTTAGGAGGTGTTGGAATTTTTAGTTGAGGTCCCAGGGGCCTCGGGTGTGTTTCGGATGCCCAACGGGTCATTTTTGGAAATTTTGAGCTGCTGGTATCTGGTATTTTCGCTTCTGCGGAAATTGGACCGCGTATGCAGTTCTGCAGAAGTGAAGGAGAAGTCGCGGGTGTGAAAGTTCCGCAGAAGCAGAGGTCCGTACCGCAGAAGCGGTCTCGCTTGTGCGAAAAATAGACCGCAGAAGCGGTGTTGTGGCTTGTGTGTTGGTTCCGCAGAAGTGGATTTGGGAACCGCTCCTGCGCTATCGCAGAAGCGGAATTATGGTCGAAGAAGCGGTCAAATCCGCAGAAGCGGAAGAAATCCGCAGAAGCAGAAGTCGCAGAAGCGACGTTTTTATCTCGGAAGCGAAAATGGCCTGGGCAGAAAGGTTAAGTTCTAGAAATGGGACTTCGTTCCCATTTCCCATTTTTGACGATTTGGAGCTCGATTAAGGCAATTTTTGGTCCGATTTTCATAGAGAACAATGGGGTAAGTGTTCTTAACTAAATTTTGGTTGTATAACTTGAATCTATTACGAGTTTTAGCGTTTAATCAGAGAATTTTGTTGGAAAAGGGTAGAAAACCCTCTTGGATAGAATCAAGGATTTGAGGGTCGAAATGATATGGGAATTGAATGATTTTTATATGGTTAGACTCGTGGCGAGATAAGGAAGCCGGTGATGTTAATTTTATAATTTTTCGAGACGTGGGCCCGGGGCTCGAATTTTCCAAATTTCGTGAATTTTGATGTTTTTTGAGTCTTTTCGATTGGGTTATGTCCCCTTAGACTATTGTAATGTGTTCGTTGTGGTCTTGAGCAGATTCGACGCGCGAGGAGGTCGATTTGCGAGGCAAGGGCATAACGAGCTAGGATTTTGGCCGGCTCGAGGTGAGTAATATTTGTAAATAATATCCTGAGGGTTTGAAACCCCGGATTTGCACACCGTAGTGCTATATTGAGGTGACTTGCACGCTGGATAGCGAGCGTAGGGTAGAGCACCGTTGGGGATTGTGACTTGATCCGTCCCGATTGTTGATTCTACCGCGTATTTGACTGAAACTTATTTGATATTATTATTGTCTGGGTTGATTTCCATATTTGGGCTTAATGTCGATTACTTGAATCCTTATTGGATAATTTTTTTTATCACTCTTTCCTCACTATTTAAAATATTATCTGAACTCAGTCCAATTGAATTACATTGTTTCATGAACTCAACTACATTTATACTCAACTTGAGATTTAAATGATACTTCTAATGTTATTTGAGCTGGGCTCCATTATTTTACCGATGCCCAAGGGGCTTATGATTATTTCTGGACTGATTGAGGCCGAGGGCCATTTGTGAGGATATGTTGAGTGATGTGAGGAGGCTTCCAGGCCTCGAGTGTTATGTGAGGAGGCTTTCAGACCTCGAGTGTGATGTGAGAAGGCTTTAAGGCCTTATGTTGATGTGACAGGCTTTAAGGCCTTATGATTATATAGCGCTTGGGCCGTAAGGGGCCCCTCCGGAGTTTGCACACCCACTGTGAGTGCATGGTACCCAGGTGAGTTGGGAGTGAGCTCGAGGGGCTGATGTTGTATTTTTGTGAGTTGGGAGTGAGCCCGAGAGGCTGATGTTGTACCATGTGAGTTGGGAGAGAGCCCAAAGGGCTGATGTAAGTTGGGAGTGAGCCCGAGGGCTAATGTTGTATTGTGTGACTGATACTGAGCCCGAGGGGCGAACTTTTATGTGCTCATCTTGCATATTTACTTGTCTTTTACCTGTTATACTGTGGTACTTGTGCCCGAGGGGCGGATTTTCTGTGCTTATCAGCACTAACTATTTTGAAATCGTTTTTCGTAATTATTGAAAAGACCATTTTCAAAAGAGAATTGAACTGAGCCAAGGTATTTTTAAAGATTTCATAGATTTTACTGTTTTCTCATAAATTGTACCCCGCTTCTATACAGCATGTTAGTTGCTTTACGTGATTTCTTGCTGCTCAGTTATTATTTACTTTTATTACTCACTGAATTGGAGTACTCACTTTACTCCCTGCACCTCGCGTGCAGTTGCAGGTATTGTTCACCCGGAAGCGGGTTAATAGCTGATTGAAGATATTACTACTATAGTGGGCAAGGTGACCGCCAGTGTTCGCGGCACCAGACTTCATCTTTCGAACTCCAGATTTTATTTTGTATATATTATTGGCCCTCTAGTGGTGTTCAGTCTTCTTTAGATGCTCATGACTTGTGACACCCCGATTAGGGCGGTTTTGGATTGGATTTCCGTATTTTTATCTATACTTCCGCTATTTGGTATTATTAAACTATGTTGTACTATAATTGTGTTAAATAATCGTTATAAAAAGATAAATTAGGTTGATTGGCTGAACTTGTCTTCACGAGAGGCGCCATCACGACCAGGTTCGTGATTTGGATCGTGACACTTCGAACATCGGCAAGAGCGCTGATTAGAGAGTTAGCCGCATAAAATTTGGAGGGAGTTTGTCTAGGAAGAAAAAGCGTAAACAGGGAGAAAGGTGTTAGTAGAGTTTTGTTCTTTTGCCCAATTCTTTTTCCCGCCTTCTAATTACAAGCTAATGTTAAAAAAAATTGCTATTAATAATTTAAAATAAATCATAAGTTTAATGTAAGTATTAATTTATAAGCTAATTACTACTAAGCCACTTTTACCCACTTAAATACCAATTAATAATCTAATCAATCAAATATCACAAATGCACTTCTACTTAGTGTAGTTATCATTTTATAAACTAATCAATGAGTAATATTTCTTAAAAAATTGCTAATGCACTTCTACTTAGTAGAATTTTCAATGTAAAGGCTAATCAATCACTAATACTAGTTAAGATATACACTATTAATATACTTTTACTTAGTTTAATTGTCAATTTATAAATTAATTACAGCTAATACACTATTGTTTAGTGTAATTATTAATATATATACTAATCAATCATTAATATTAGTTAAGGATGTCATTAATACGCAACTACTTTTTGTAATTATCTATTTATAAGCTAATCAATCGCTGGCATTTCTTACTGATATTACTAATACACTTCTACTTAGTGTAATTCTCAATGTATATGCTAGTCAATTAGTATTAGTTCTTAAGAATAATATTAATACACTTCTACTTGATTAGTGTAATTATTAATATATAGTCTAATCAATCATTAATATTACTTATCGATATTACTAATACGCATCTACTTTCTGTTGTTATGAATTTATAACCTAATCGATCGCTAACATTTCTTACTAATATATTTCTAATACACTTTTGCTTAGTGTGAGAACTAAGAATACTACTAATACATTTCTACTTAATTAGTGTGTGTGTAATATTTTCAATGCAATTCATCTTTTAGCATTAATTAACAATGAAATTAATATTAATAATTTAAAATAAATCATAAGCTAATGTAATTATTAATTTACAAGCTAATTACTACTAAACCACTTTCTCATAGTTAAGAATCAATTAATAGTCTAATCAAGCACTAATATTACTTAAGGATATCACTAATGCACTTCTACTTAGTGTAGTCATCATTTTATAAACTAAACAATGAGTAATATTTCTTAAGAATACTGCTAATACACTTCTATTGTCACGACCCGGTTTGCCCACCCTCGGGAATCGTGATGGCGCCTACTCGTGAAATATAGGCAAGCCGCATATTAAAGAATCACTAACTCTTTTATTAACCATTTTAAACAATTTAACCAAACATGCGTTCAACAATTAAATATTATCGATAAATAAATACATGCGGAAGACGTAATTTGATAACTTAATCAAAACCAGTACTAGAATACCAACTTACACCTCTACCCGGGATCCGATCTCATAGTATCATTGTCACGATCCAATTTCTAAACCTGATCGTGATGGTGACTCTCGTGAAGACAAGGTCAGCCAACTAACCCAAATCGTCTTTTTAACAATTAATAAACATAAATGAATAGAAAATACAACTTAATGGCATTAAAAACCGTTAACTACAACCCAACTCAACCCGACTGGGGTGTCACAAGTCACAAGCATCTAGAAGGATTATTAATACAACTACAAAGTTTGTAATGCATAGAATAAAATTTGGAAATCAAGAGAAGAAACTCGGTACCGCGAACGCTGGCGGTCATCTTGCTCAGCTTCAATAGGCATACCTTCAATCAGCTAGTAACCCGCTACCGGGTGAACAATACCTGCAACTGCACGCGAGGTGCAGGGATTAAAGTGAGTACTCCAACTCAGTGAGTAATAAGAGTAAATAATAACTGAGTGGCAAGAAATCACGTAAGAGCACTCCATCATGCAATATGGGACAGAACAACCCTTTGAGAAAACAGTGAAACCGTGAAAACCCTTTAGAAATATCTGGTTCAGTTAAAAACCTCTTTTAAAATATCCTTTTCCAATAGTCAATCATATGAATGCGATATCAGATAGTGCAGTTCAGCACATAAGTCAGCCCCTCGGGCACAGCACTCCACCAACAAATAACACCAGGGTATCTGGTAAGCAATGCACGAAGTAGCATGGATGCCAATGAAATGTGAGTGCTGAATGTCATGACACGTAATACAAACAGGAACCAATGCATGAATGCGATGCAATGCACATGACCGCTGCGGCGCGCAGCCCGATCCATTTGGGTACCCGCGCTCACTGTGGGGGTTCATACTCCGGAGGGGCTCCTACAGCCTAAGCGCAATATCAATATTAGACCGCTACGGCGTGCAGCCCGATCCATCCTCAGTCCAGAAAATGCACACATAACACTGCTGCGGTGCGCAGCCCGATCTATGCTCAGTCCAGAAATGCACATAAGCCACTAGGGCAATATTCAAGTAACAGTTCTCAGTTCTGAACGTTAAAAATATGTAGTTTAAGTTTTAGAACCTTAGAAGTATGTCTGGACATTTCAAAATAGTGTTTAACTCAAGACCGAAATTATTTAACATGCTAAGTATCATGGAAACGGTGATGATAATCCTTAAAGGATTTAAATAATTGGCACGGAGCCCAAAACATGGCAATCAGTCCAAATTATGATGATAACAAGTAGTTCAGTCAAATACGCAGTAAAAATCAATAACCGGGATGGACCAAGTCACAATCCCCAACGGTGCTCTACCCCACACTCGTATCCGGCGTGCAAGTCACCTCAATATAGCACTACGATGTGCAAATCCGGGGTTTCAAACCCTCAGGATATCATTTTCAAGTATTACTCACCTTGAACCGGTAAAATTCCTCACTCGCGATGCCTTTGCCCCTCAAATTGGCCTTCACACATATCGAATCTAACCAAAATCAGAGCGAATACATTACAATATGCTAAGCAAACAATACCCAATCGAAAACAATCGAAAAATATCAAGAATCTCTAAATTAGCAAAACTCGAGCCCTAGGCCCGCTTCTCGAAAAATTACAAAATTCACATTACCATATTCCTCGTCTCACCACGAGTCCATGCATACCAAGAACTCCCAAATCCGAGCTCAAATGACCTATCAAATCCCAATTTGAAATATCAAAAACTCAAGCCCTAGCTTTACCCTTTTTAATGAACCAATTTCCATGTTAAATCCAACATAATCTCGTGACTTTAGGCCAAGGAACTTACCTCTAATTATTCCTCCTTGAATCCCTCTTAAAAATCGCCTCAAAGCTCCCAAATCTTGCTCAAAAATGGTGGAAAATACATAACCCTCGTGGATGAAAAATAATATTTTAAACCTTTCTGCCCAGGTCGATTTTCGCTTCTGCGGATCAAATACCGCTTTTGCGGCTTCCGCTTATGCGGTCAACGTCCTCTTTTGCGGACCTTTCACTTAAGGCAACTTTCCGCTTCTGCGGTCTCTAATCGCATCTATGGGACCGCTTAAGCGATCCAATTTCCCGCTTCTGCGGAACCTGACCAGGGTTCTAAATTTCGCTCCTGCGAGGCCTAGCTCGCTTCTGCGAGGACGCCTATGCGGTACTCTTTCCGCTCCTGCGGAATCTGGCAAGGGCCAAGACTTCTGCTTCTGCGCATCTTCCAATCGCTTCAGCGAGACCGCACCTGCGGTCCCATAACCGCGGGTGCGAAACCAAAAGATACCAGCAGAATTGAACCTGCAATAACTCCAAAAATTCTCCGTTTAACCATCTGAACTCACCCCGAGGCCCCCGGGACCTCAACCAAAAATACCAATACATCCTAATACATTATTCAAACTTGTTCCCATCATAAAAACACCACGATAAACACTAAAACCACCAAATTACATCAAATCCAAGCCTAAGTTCTTTCAAAAACTTCCGAAAACGCATTCGATCAAAAACCCGACCAAACGATGTCCGAATGACCTGAAAATTTGCACACATATCCAAAATCACCCAACGAAGCTACAACAACTCTCAGAATATCATTCCGACCCTCAGATCAAAATCTCACTCATCAACCGAAATTCGCCAAAATACTAACTTCGCCAATTCAAGCCTAATTCTACACTGGACCTCCAAAATCAAATCCGATCATGCTCCTAAGTCACAAATCATCCCTCGAAGCTAACCGAATCGCTGGAAAACACATCCGAGCCCTCTAACTCAATAGTCAATATTCAGTTGACTTTTCCAACTTAAGCTTTCCTTAAAGAGACTAAGTGTATCACTTCTTATCAAAACCAATCATTATCAACTCTAACTCACCACATACCGATAACTAAACATGAAGAAGCATAAAATGGGGGAAACGGAGCAGCAACACATGAGACGACGGGTCGGGTCGTCACGTCCTCCCCAACTTAAAAAATCGCTCGTCCTCGAGCGTACCCAGAGTTGTACTAGAAGCCAACCAATATCTGAATGACCTTACCAAGAATATACCCGGGGTGACTCACATAGGTCCTATAATATAACACAACTGAAATTTCAGCGTCCATCTAGACCATAAATCGTAGAACCACATTTCACTTCCAAAATCATACCTAGAATAAACCCGAACCAGATGTAGTAACCCACACCTGCAACCTCAGGTGAAATCATACAACATACCACACAATCCAACACTTGAAACGATAGTCTCTATTGACAGCAGTTGCCCACAATACTCAATTACCGATAGGAACCTCTTATTAGCTAAAGTCTTATTCCAACACTTTCATATACTGCCAACGATAATTAAAACAAGCGATAAACCGCAACCATTCCTCATATCAACCTTACGTGAAGACACTTCCTTTTTGACTAATACCATAACAGATTTCCGGACCAGACCTCGATTTTATCCTTCTAACAAGCTGAAATCACATCTGTTTGAATTCATTAATGACTCCAATGATCACCTCGAACCCAACACACCACTCTGGTGATATGACGCCTTAACTCAGGCCTAAGCCACAACTTGCATAATACATGCAACAATGAGAAACAGTCTGAACATACTCAAATCATGACAATTGACTCAAACGAAAGAGTGGTACCTCAAGCTCATCAGTACCATTACAACACTAAGCTAAGACTCTCACATCATATAAATAGAGTACCTAAATCCTCCTCGAAAGGTCATAACTTCACGTGGCCTCGCCACAACGCGCCATCCTATCCAAACACTGTTACATATGAAGCACCTCAAGTTACCATGCTCAAAATAGACAGCCACGCACAGATTGATGTCTGAAACCAAGCAATCCATCACACCTACGGTGAAGCAAGTAATATACATCATTCAATCCTGAAAGGACACAACCGATGCGCCATTCGCCGAGCAACACCCAATACGGACTTTCCTCAGAAACCAGGAAGCAAGGCATACAAAGTAACATATG
>MU779535.1:27014-42805 GCA_026770625.1 Nicotiana glauca | reverse complement strand
AAAATACCAAGTATCGGTCGTAAGCATACTGAGTGCATAATGATATCTACATATAGTGTTGTAAGCTACAAAACTCAAACACAACTGAGATCTTCCCCCTCCCCCCTCAACTTTCACTATGAATCTCGATAGTACCGCACTATATGTGCCCACAGTCCAAAAATCATAACGCCTCACAGCACAGAAAAAGCATCTCATAGATCTCCCCAGATCACTAGCAGGTTCAATAATGATCGAATCAGCCTATCCTTCATCAATACAATTCGGGGCCAACCAAGCCAACTCAAGCGAAACACGTATCCAATCAGCTTACCAACAAACTCATTACCAAGAAGCCTGAAGCTGCTCCTTCCACCACTATAACTCATGCTAAAGCCGTACAATACGGTGCCCAGCACCAAATAAATGCCGAAATCCACAATCTCGCCAGACAACATGCCCGGCCACAAGAACACATCCGAAAAGGTACCTCTATACCGGAACTGAATCAATGGTAGAAACCTCTGCACTGACATCCGCCACGAAGGCCCAATAAAGAAAAGCAATCCTTCCCAGCCGTCCGCTGGTCTTTGGAAATACAACCACTCTGCTAGAACATAATCCGATGCACCCCGCCACGCAACCTGTGGCATTTTTTGACATAACCCATAACACAATAGTCTACACCCCAATATCATATCCAGAATCTAATATACCAATCAAATAAAGATCCACTCGGGCTTCCTAACCCCAATAGCCGCTAACGGTATCAATACACAGTATCCACAACCACTACATATCCTGAACATGAGAACTCCCAATTTCCAACTCCATATAGCACACGAATAACTGTACCTGATCCCAAATTCCGCAATGTGAATACATATTACACCTCGAGTACCCAATCATTCTTCGAAAAATATTCTAAAATTCTCCTGTGCCATCAAACACGCTCAGATATCAGCTGTCGATCTAGCAAGAAAGCACTGCAATACTATCGAAGTATTATCAGCTTAATCACATTGCCTTTTTTTGCTGAAACATATACCCTCGTCAAACCACATCCAATTAGCAGTACCATCTCATTGGGTACCTGAGGATACCCGTTGCCTAGGAATTTTATGAACTTTTTTCAGAACTGAACTGTAACTCATCCAGCCAAGGCCTTCCATCAATCCCATCTAGAAGAAGAATCATTACACATCCCATGCTTCGCATGCCCATAGGCAATATATACTTCTCTAAACCACGGTAAAACTCATCAAGAACTCTCTCTCCCAATTCCATTGCACAAGCTAAACTGCCAGGACTGAATCCTTCTACCCGACCCAAGCTAAGCAAGCTGTCAGAACTCACGATCCTTGCTGCACAATACCCGTAAAAACTCATTACCTCGAACACATACAAATAATTAATCATATCCTTACCATACCGATTCGGTCTACTATCAAGCTATTCCATCTATCTAATTTCTCTTTTTGTTCATCATCCGCTTGATATTTCTCCCTCGCTGTAGTATCACAATGCCTCAATCCAGGCGTACCACACGAGACTCGCACATAAGACCACACTGTCTAAGATCCATAGGCCACTGAATACTCTCTCAAACATTCCCAGGAATACCACGTTCCAGAATACTTTACTTTGAAGAACTTCCTTCGAATCTGAATTCGTTACCATTACCTTCTAGATACCGATACATAGGATCCCATAATTAACATAAAAATACCACAAGCCTCGACATTCCCCGATGAATACACAGTCTCTGACCACATACACAACCTTGAGACACCAATACCAACAATAATTAAGAGAAATACGTGAGAACAATTTAGAATCTACAGCAAAACAATAATAACATTATTGCAGCGTGCGACCCGGTCCCTATCATTTATCACTGTTGGGGAGTGCAAGCCAATCCAACTATATCACTGTTGTGGCATGCAACCCGATCCATTTATATCACTGCTTCGGCGTGCAACCCGATCCACTTATATCACTGTTGTGGCGTGCAACCCAATCCATTTATATCATTGTTGCAGCGTGCAACCCGATCCATTTATAACATTGTAGTGGCATGCAACCCGATCCATTTATAGCACTGTTGCAGCGTGCAACCCGATCCATTTATATTACTATTGCGATGTGCAACCTGATTCATTTATACAATTCCACACCAACACAACAAGAGTCCCGGCAAGGGATCAATAACGAAAACAACACTATCCCGACAAGGGAATAGGAAATAAAAGTAAAATACCTCCCGATAACGGAAAACCAACTATAACCAAACTTGTTCCAACATCTAATTACCTAAACTAGCACCAATACTCAATCACATGTAATTTCCACGAGCGTAATCATAATCCTTGCTCAACACAGAGATTCAACAACTTAGGCATTTATAATATCCATTAAGAACACAACAATTTCAATTTAAGTCTCACTGTCATGCTCGACACCAACGTATAGATACTTGTCACCATGCCTATACGTCATACTCAACAAATAACATGTAACAAATATGACACAACTCCTAATCCCTCAAGCTAAGGTTAGATGGAACACTTACCTCAATGCCACGAACACAATTCACATCTAAACTATCACTTTACCCCTTGATTTCACCACCAATTTGCTTGTATCTAGTCACAAGTTACTTAATTACATCAATAAACGCTAAATGAATCAATTACAATGCATGAAAATAAATTTTCCAAAATTTTACCCAAAAAGTCAAAAATTTCCCCCCAGCCCACATGGTCAAAACCTGATGTTTGAACCAAAACCTGATTACCCATTCCCCCACGAACTCAAATATATAATTTATTTTGAATCGGACATCAAATCGAGGTCCAAATCCCCAACTTTTGAAAAATCTAGGTTCTACCCAAAACATCCAATTTCCCCCATGAAACTCATTGATTTTGAGTTAAAATCACGTTAAAAGATTTTAATAATTGAAGAAAATGAGTTAAAATTGATTTGGAAGAAGAGTTGTCTTTGAAAAATTGCCCAAGAGTGTTTTGGTTTTGAAAGAGTGTGAAAAATGGGAGATTTTCGGCTAAGTTATAAAATTGCAAGTTGCAAATATGGGAATTGCAACTAGGGCTAGCAATTGCAAACCCAGTATTCTGCTATGTACGCATTTGCGAAGGGACCCTCGCATTTGTGAGGTCGGAATTGCGAAAACAATATCGCATTTGCGATAATAGGCCCAGATGAAGAGGGTCGCATTTTCGAAGGAACATCTCGCATTTGCGAGGAAGGGCTAGCCTGGGTTGTTTCGCATTTGCGAGCCAGCCTTCGCATTTGCAAGCTAGGCTTCGCAAATTCGAAGCCTGTAGGTCTGTTCACACCAGCTGAAAACCTACAATTCTCCAAGTCTAAAATCCATCCTGTGGCCTATCCAAAACTCACCCGAGCCCTCGGGGCTCCAAACCAAATATGCACATCAACCTAAAAACATCATACGGACTCGCTCGTGCATTCAAATCACTCAAATAACATCAACAACTATGAAATTAGCATCAAAATCATGAAATTTCTTAAGAACTTCAAATTTTCCATTTTTCTCAAATATGATCTGATTCACGTCGTTTCAAGTCCGTTTCTTACCAAATCTCACAGACTTATCTTAAATCACATATAAGACTTATACCGGGCGCCAAAACAAAAATACAGGCCCGATACCATCAAGTGTTAAACACATTTAGTTTTCAAAAACTCATAAATATTCCAGAAAATAATTTTCTTTAAAAATTTATTTCTCGGGCTTGGGACCTCAAAATTCAATTCCGGGCATATGCCCAAGTCCTATATTTTCTTACGGACCCTCCGGCACCGTCAAATTATGGGTCCGGTCCATTTTCCCAAAATATTGACCAAAGTCAACTTAATTCATTTTAAAGACAAAATTCATCACTTTTCACAGATTTTCACATATTGGCTTTCTAGCTATGCGCCCGGACTGTGCAGGCAAATCGAGGTGAGATAGAAAGAGATTTTTAAGGCCTCGAAATGCAGAATTTACTTTTAAAACAAGTGATGACCTTTTGGGTCATCACATTCTCCACCTCTAAAACAATTGTTCATCCTCGAATGGACATAAGAAGGAAGTACCTAAGTCGGTGAAAAGATGGGAATAACGGCTCCGCATATCGGACTTGGACTCCCAGGTTGTTGCCTCAGCAAGCTGACCTCTCCATTGAACACGAATAGAAGGAAAACTCTTCGATCTCAACTAACGTACATGCCGGTCTAAAATAGCTACCGGCTCCTCCTTGTAAGACAAGTCCTTGTCCAACTGGACAGTGCTAAAGTCTAACACGTGGGATGGATCGTCGTGATACTTCTGAAGCATGGATACATGAAACACTGGATGCATGGCTGATAAGTTCGGCGGCAACGTAAGTCTATAAGCCACCTCTCCCCCTCGATCAAGAATCTCAAACGGGCCAATGAACCTACGGCTAAACTTGCCCTTCTTTCCAAATATCATCACGTCCTTCATAGGCGAAACTCGAAGCAATACCCGCTCACCGACCATGAATCCCAAATCACGAACCTAGCGGTCGGCATAACTCTTTTGCTTGGACTGAGCCATACGAAGCCTATCTTGAATAATCCTGACCTCATCCAAGGCATCCTGAACCAGATCTGTACCCAACAACCGAGCCTCTCCCGGCTCAAACCATCCAACCGGCGACCAACACTGCCTACCATACAAAGCCTCATATGGAGCCATCTGGATAACTTGATCGGTAGCTATTATTGTAGGCAAACTCTGCTCAAGGCAAAAACTGATCCCACAAGCCTCCAAAGTCAATGACATAAGCTCAGAGCATATCCTCCAAAATCCGAATAATCCGCTCGGACTGCCCGTCCGTCTGAGGATGAAATATTGCGCTCAACTCAACCTGTATGCCCAACTCTTGCTGAACTGCTCTTCAGAAATGTGAGGTAAACGGCGTACCTCGATCCAAAATGATAGACACGGGCACACCATGAAGACGAATGATCTCCCGAATATAGATCTCAGCTAACCTCTCGGAAGAATAGGAGAGTGTCATAGGGATGAAATGTGCTAACTTGGTCAGCCTATCAACAATAACCGACACTGCATCAAACTTCCTCTGAGTCCATGGGAGTCCAACAATGAAGTCCATAGTAATACGCTCCCACTTCTACTCAGAATCTCAATCTTCTGGAACAAACCACCAGGCCTCTGATGCTCGTACTTAACCTGCTGAAAATTCAAACATCGAGCCATATATGCAACGATATCCTTATTCATTCTTCTCCACTAATAATGTTTCTGCAAATCCTGATACATCTTCGCAGTGCCCAGATGAATAGAGTATCGGGAGCTATGGGCCTCCCCTAAAATCAACTCTCGAAGTCCATCCATATTAGGCCGACAAACTCGACCCTGTAATCTCAAAACTCCATCATCTCCTAAGGTAACCTGTTTGGCACCTCCATGATGCACCGTGTCTCTGAGGACACACAAATGAGGATCATCATACTACCGATCTCGGATACGCTCCAATAATGAAGAACAAGCGACTATACAAGCTAACACACGGCTGGGCTAAGAAACATCCAACCTCACAAATTGATTGGCCAAAGCTTGAACATCCAAATCAAGCGGCCTCTCACCGACCGAAATATAAGCAAGACTACCCATACTGGTTGACTTCCAACTCAAAGCATCGGCCACCACATTCACTTTTTTCGAATGATATAAGATGGTGATATCATAGTCCTTTAATATCTTTAACCACCTTCTCTACCTTAAATTCAACTCCTTCTACTTGAACAACAATTGCACACCCTTGTGATTCGTGAACACCTCGCATGCCACGCCATACAGATAATGCCCCCAAATCTTTAATGCGTGAACAATGGCTGCCAACTCCAAATCATGAATCGGATAGTTCTTCTCATGAATCTTCAACTACCGCAAAGCATAGGCAATGACCTTTCCATCCTGCATCAACACCGCACCAAGTTCAATACGAGATGCATCACAATAAACTGTATAAGGTCCTGAACCTGTGGGCAAAACCAACACTGGTGTCATGGTTAGAGCTGTCTTGAGCTTCTGAAAGCTCGCCTCACACTCGTCTGACCATTTGAGCTGGGAACCCTACTGAGTTAACCTGGTTATCGGGGCTGCAATAGATGAAAACCCCTCCACGAACCGACGATAGTAGCCTGCCAATCCCAAGAAACTCTAGATCTCTGTAACTGATGTTGGTCTAGACCAGTTCTTGACTGCCACAATCTTCTTTGGATCAACCTGGATACCCTCTGCCAATACGACATGACCTAGGAATGCAACTGAACTCAACCAGAACTCGCACTTCAAAAACTTGGCGTACAACTGACTGGCCCTCAAAGTTTGAAGAACCACCCTAAGATGTTGCTCGTGCTCCTCCCGAATGTGGGAATAGATCAAAATATCATCAATGAAAACTATTACAAACAAATCCAAGTAATACATGAACACTCGGTTCATCAAATCCATAAAATTTGTTGGGGCATTCGTCAACCCGAATGACATCACCAAGAACTAATAATCCCCGTACTGAGTGCGGAAAGCTGTCTTAGGGACATCGGATGCCCTAATCCTCAACTGATGGTAGCCATATCTCAAGACAATCTTTGAAAATACCTTGGCACCCTGAAGCTGATAAAACAAATCATTGATACTCTGCAGCAGATGCTTATTGTTGATTGTAACCTTGTTCAATTGCCGGTAATCTATACACATTCACATCGATCCATCCTTCTTCTTAACAAACAACACTGGTGCACCCCAAGGTGAAACACTGGGTCTAATGAAACCATTTTCAAGCAAGTCTTGCAATTGCACCTTTAACTCTTTCGACTCAAGCGGGTCCATACGATACGGTGGGATAGAAATGGGTTGAGTACCCGGATCCAAATCAATGCAAAAGTCAATATCCCTATCGGGTGGCATACCGGTCAGGTCTGAAGGGAATACCTTAGGAAACTCACGTACAACAGGCACAGAATCAATAGAAAGGACCTCAGCACTAGAATCATGAACATAGGCCAAATAGGACAAACACCCCTTCTCAACCATATGTAGAGCCTTCATATACGAGATAACACTACGGGTAGAATGACCAGGAGTCCCTCTCCACTCTAAATGAGGTACACCCGGCAAGGCTAAGGTCACAGTCTTGGCATGACAATCCTAGATAACGTGATAAGATGATAACCAGTCCATCCCCAATATGACATCGAAATCAACCATGTCTAGAAGAAGCAAATCTACTCGAGTCTCAACCCCCAATCACAACTATACATGAAGGATGGACTCGATCTACCATAATAGGGTCACCCACCGGTGTAGACACATATACAGGGGCACTCAAGGAATCACTAGGCATGACTAGATACGGTGCAAAATAAGATGACACATAGGAGTATGTAGACCCTGGATCAAATAAAATTGACTCTGCTACAAACCAGAACAGTACATGTAATAACTACATCAGAAGCCTCAGCCTCATGCCTGGCTGGTAGTGCATAACATCGGGGCTAGGCCCCACCACCCTGAACTACATCTTTGGGATAGTCTGTTGCTAGTCGGCCTCCACCTCTAGCGGTCTGAGCTTCACTTCTAATACCTCTACCTACACCTCTAGCACCTCTACCCCATCCCTAGCTGGCGGAGCGGGCGGCAGAACACTTGGTTCCTAAACCATAGCACGGGAACCCTGCTGCTGCGACTGAGTACCCACCAATCTCGACAAGCCCTCCGAATATGACCATACTCACCACACTCAAAGCATCCACCTGAGTGCTGCAGCTGAGAAAACTGAAACTGACCCTAGCGACCTGAATGAACACCCCAAAAACTCTGGAGCGGTGGTGCACTGTAGGACTGCTGATCAGAATACTGCATGTGGGAACTAAGGCCACCTGAAGCACCGTGAGAAACCTGAAGTGCTGACTGAAAAGAGCCTAGGAGGATGGCCCCTACCATACGAATCCCTGCCTCCAGACGAGGCACCACTGAATCAGCCTGAATGACCAGGCCTCTTGTCCGTCCATGACCACCTCCTTGCGACAGAACCATCTCCACTATCCTGGCCACAATGGCCATCTCCTGAAAAGAAATCTCACTCCCTGTATCCCTAGCCATTTGAAGTCGAATAGGGTGGATAAGTCCCTCAATGAACCTCCTCGCCCTCTCTCTCTCGGTGGGAAGTATGACAAGAGCATGACAAGCCAAGTCGATAAATCTGGTCTCATACTGAGTAACATTCATAGAACCCTGCTGGAGACGCTCAAACTGCCTCTGATAGGCCTCTTTCTGAGTGATGGGGAGAAACTTCTCCAGAAATAGCTGAGTAAACTGCTTCCAAGTCAAAGCTAGTGACCGGGTGGTCTAGCCAAGCAAAAATATCTCCACCAAGTCTTGGCAGATCCCGACAAGCTAAAAGTAGAAAAATCGACCTCATTGGTCTCCACTATCCCCATGTTCCTGAGAACCTCATGACAATTGTCTAGATAATCCTGGGGATCCTCAAAAGTTGCACCGCTGAAAGTAGTAGTGAAGAGCTTGGTGAACCTGTCCAATCTCCACAAAGCATCGGCAGACAAAGCTGCTCCATCACTGGTCTGGGCTACCACACCTGGCTGAACTACTCTAACTGGTTGAGCTACTAGAGTCTGAAACTAGGGAGCCATCTGCTCTGGAGTGCGAGTAGAAGGAGTGTGGGCTTCTCCTCCAGCCTGAGATACGGCTGGTGCTACAGGAAGCAAGCCTGTCCGGGTGACACTCTCCATAAGGCCCAATAGACGGACCAGAGCATCCTGGAGTACCAAGGTAGCAATAAACCCCTCTGGGACTTGAGTTGGGCCCACCGAAAGTGTCTGGGCCAGAACTTCATCATTAAAGTTAACCTGAGGCTCCGCCACTTGTGCTGCTACTTTGGGCTGAGCTCTACCCCTACCTCGGCCTCTAGTACGGCCTCGTCCTCCGTCCCTCGTGGGAGCTGCTGCCAGGGGCTCGAGCTACTGATCGGTGGATGAGGAAGTGCGTGTTCTATCCATCTACAAAAGAATAGAGTAGAAATTCAATTAGCATTGAGAAACCAAACCGCACGACAAGAAAGAATAAATGTAAAAAATTTCCTAACTCTGTAGCCTCTGGGATAAATACAGACGTCTACATATCGATCCCTCAGACATTACCAAGCTTGTCCGTGAATTGTGAGACCTATGTAACCTAGAGCTCTAATACTAACTTGTCACGACCGAGATTTCCCATCCTCGGGAGTCGTGATAGTGCCTACTCGTGAAAGCTAGGTATGCCGCATATTAAAGAATCACTAACCCTTTTATTAGCCCTTTTTAACAATTTAACTCAACATGCGTTCAATAGTTAAATATTACTAATAAATAAATATATGTGGAAGACGTAATATGATAACTTAATCAAAACATGTACTAGAATACCAACTTACACCTCTACCCGAGATTCGGTGTCACGGTATCACAGACCAACTACGAATACTACATACAAATGTCTAGAAAGAAAGGTACAATCTGTCTCTGAAGTGAATGGAAAACAGAAAACATGTAAAGATAGAAGAGAACGACGGGCTTGCGTACGCCTGCAGAACTACCTCGGGATCTCTGATTAGACTGAAGGCAGCCGCCCAAATCTACGGTTCAAAAGTTGTCGCTTTGGGATCTGCACATACTGCAGAGTGTAGTATTAGCACAACCGACCCATGTGCTGGTAAGTGTCTGGCCTAACCCCGATGAAGTAGTGATGAGGCTAGGACCAGACTCCAAATAAACCTGTGCATTATATAATATGCAGCGAAAAATAACACAGAAATAAACAAATAAAGTTGGGAGGGGGTACATGCTGTGGTGAATATCAATACCAACAGTAATTAAGAGAAATACATGAGAACAACAGAATCTACAGCAAAACAATAATAACACTGTTGCGGTGTGCGACCCGATCCCTATCATTTATCACTGTTGCGTTGTGCAACCCAATCTAACTATATCATTATTACGGCATGCAACCCGATCCATGTATATCACTGTTGTGGCATGCAACTCGATCCATTTATATCATTGTTGTGGCGTGCAAACCGATCTATTTATATCACTGTTGCGGCGTGCAACCCGATCTATTTATATCACTGTTGCGGCGTGCAACCCGATCCATTTATATCACTATTACGATATGCAACCCGATTCATTTATATAGTTCCACACCAACACAACAAAAGTCCCGGCAAGGGATCAATAAAGAAAATAACACTATCCCGGCAAGGGAATCGGTAATAAAAGTAAAACACTTCTCGGCAAGGAAAAACTAACTATAACCAAACTTGTTCCAACATCCATTTACCTCAACTAGCACCAATACTCAATCACATGTAATTTCCACGAGCGTAATTATAATCCTTGCTCAACACAGAGATTCAACAAATTAGGCATTTGTAATATCCATTAAGAACACAACAATTTCAATTTCAGACTCACGGTCATGCTCGACACCAACGTATAGATAGCCATCACTATGCCTATATGTCATACTCAACAAATAACATGTAGCAAATATGACACAACTCCTAATCCCTCAAGCTAAAGTTAGACCGAACACTTACCTCGATGCCACGAACACAATTCACGTCTTAACTATTGCTTTACCCCTTGATTTCACCACCAATTCGCTTGTATCTAGCCACAAGTTACTTAATTACATAAATAAATGCTAAATGAATCAATTCCAATGCATGAAAATGAATTTTCCAAAGTTTTACCAAAAAGTCAAAAAATGTCCTCGGGCCCACATGGTCAAAACCTGAGGTTCGAACCAAAATCTGATTACCCATTCCCCCACAAACCTAAATATATAATTTATTTTAAAATCAGACCTCAAATCGAGGTCCAAATCCCTAATTTTTGAAAAACCTAGGTTCTACCCAAAACACCCAATTTCTCCCATGAAACTCATTGATTATGAGTTGAAATCATGTTAAAAGATGTTAATGATTGAAGAAAACAAGTTAAAATTTACTTACAATCAATTTGGAAGAAGAATTGTCTTTGAAAAATTGCCCAAGAGTGTTTTGGTTTTGAAAGAGTGTGAAAAATGGGAGATTTTTGGCTAAGTTATAAAATTACAGGTTGCAGATGTGGGAATTGCGACCACGGTTCGCAATTGCAAACCTAGATTCCTACTATGTATGCATTTGCGAAAGGACCCTCGCATATTTGCGAGGTCAGAATTGCAAAAATAATATCATATTTGCAATAACAGGCCCAGATGGAGAGGATCGCATTTACGAAGGAACATCTCGCATTTGCGAGGAAGGGCTGGACTGGGCTGTTTCGCATTTGCAAGCCAGACTTCGCATTTGCGAGCCAAGCTTCGCAAATGCAAGGCCTGTAGGCCTGTTCACACCAACTGAAACCTGCAATTTTCCAAGTCCAAATCTACCATGTGTCCTATTCAAAACTCATCAGAGCCCTCGGGGCTCCAAACCAAGCATGCACACCAACCTAAAAACATCATACGGACTCGCTAGTGCATTCAAATCACTCAAATAACATCAACAACTATGAAATTAGCATCAAAATCATAAAATTTCTTAAGAACTTCAAATTTTCCATTTTTCTCAAATAAGATCCGATTCACGTCGTTTCAAGTCCGTTTCTAACCAAATTTCACAGACTTATCTTAATCACATATAAGACTTGTACCGTGCTTCGAAACCAAAATACGGGCCGGATACCATCAAGTTTTAAACACATTTCATTTTCAAAAATTCATAAATATTCCAGAAAATAATTTTTTTTAAAAATTTATTTCTCGGGCTTGGGGCTTCGAAATTTGATTCCGGGCATATGCCCAGGTTTCATATTTTCCTACAGACCCTCCGGGACCGTCAAATCATGGGTCCGGTTCCGTTTACCCAAAATGTTGACCGAAGTCAACTTAATTCATTTTAAAGCCAAAATTTATCATGTTTTACAGATTTTCACATATTGGCTTTCCGGCTACGTGCCCGGATGTAACGACCCGACCGGTCGTTTTACCTTTTAGAACCCCGTTCCCCTAAATAAAGTATCCCATACTTGCTTTAACTAATTTACGACTTGCGGGGGACGATTGATTCGGGAATTGGAAGGGTTTTGAGTAAAAATATGCCCATTTACTTCTTTAAGATTTCTTAAAAACACCAAGTTTGACTTCAGTCAACATTTTGAGAAAACGGACCCGGATTCATGATTTGATAATTTTTGAGGGTCCGTGAGAAAATATGGGACCTGGGCGTATGTCCGAAATCGAATTCCGAGGTCCCTAGCCTGAGTAGTGAATTTTTATCTAAAATTGTTTAATTGAAATTTTAAGGAATTAAAGAAACTAAGTAATCATTTATTCCCTAGGTATCGGGCTCGGATTTTGGTTCCGAAGCTTGGTACAGGTCCTTAATATTGTTTAAGACTTTTCCGTAAAATTTGGTGTCAATCCGAGTAGTTAAGGGTATTTTGACCCGTTAGAGGAGAATTAAGAACTTGAAGATTCAATAGTTTGATTCATTTGGTTTTAGGGGGTGATTCCAAGATTTAGCATTATTTTAGGAGTTCCGAGGGTTCGAGTAGGTCCGCCTCATGATTTCAGACTTGTCGGTATGTTCGAACGGGGCTCGGGAGCCCCGAGCGTCAAGCGAGCGAGGTTCGAGCAAAGTTAGAAAGTTGAGGAATAGCTGAAGCATTGCTGCTTCTATCATAACCGCATCTGCGGTTCTTGGACCGCAGATGCGGTCAGGCCTTCGCAGAAGCGGCCAAGGGAAAATCGTAGAAGCGGTTACGAAACCGCATAAGCGGTTCCGCTTAAGTGGATATTCGACCGCAGAAGCGGTCCAGCCAAATTGGGCCAGAATCGCAGAAGCGGCCCAAAACCGCAGAAGCTGAAAAGGCGCCGTAGAAGCGGAAATCGCTGGGGGCAGAGAGTTTATTTAATTCAAACTCAAAGCCATTTTTATCATTTCACACTCCACACTTGGGCGATTTGGGTGCTTCCAAAGAGAGGGTTTCAACATAACATTGCAAGGTAAGTGATTCCCATTCATTATTAGTTTAAATACATGTATATTAGGTATATTAAACACTAAAAATTAGGTTAAATCAAAGGGTTAGAGCTAGACCTAGGGTTGTAATAAAACTAAGGTTTAATCATGAAATTTGTTATGGAATTGACTAGAAATCATATATTATTGATCCTTAGGTTGTAGAGAATAATTTTCTTCGAAAAATCTCGGAATTCGGGCACGTAGGCCCGGGGTCGGAATTTAGAAAACTTGTGGGAAAGGTTGGAAAGTTACTTAAATAGTTAGAATTCGACCTTGTAAGCCTTTATTGACTAGTTCTTACTTTATTTAACTAGTTTGTGCTCGTTCGTCTACGAATTGAGGATTTGGGCTTGTCTTGATATCGGAAGTGTGCTTCGGAGCAAGGTGAGTCTCTTTTCTAACCTTGTAAGAGGGAATTGTCCCCATAGGATTAATAAATGAGAATTTGCTGCTAAATGCGGGGGGAGGGCTACATACGTACTAGGTGACGAGAGTCTGTGCATAGCTACTATGATGTTAATTGTTTGGGTAGTCTAGGAGCCACGTCATGCCTAATGTGAAGGTATCTTTTACTTAAATTGCCAACATGATCATTTATGATATGCTAGAGACTTGATAGAAACGAAAAGTGAACATATGAACTTGTTGAACATTTTTAAGAATTTCCTTGTATAAAAATGAGCCTTGTATGCATCCCTGATGTTTTCCTGATATTTATGGATCGGGTCGATCGCCTCGGTGAAAATAGATGTATCTATGATATGGGTCGTTCAACCCTCGGTAGTGCACAGTTTATTTTTCGATGGAGCAGGCCATCGACCTCGGTGTGATAGCGCATGATATATATGCTTAAGCTTAGACACGACATGATTACTTGCTAAGTATATAAAAAGGGAAGAACGATAATTAAATATGGTCAAGAAAATGATTATGACTTTTCATTTTAACTTGTTGTTATCGGAGACTCTTCATGCTTTGCATAGCACATTATTATTATATTATCTTGACCCTAGTAGGTATCAAGTCGACCTCTCGTCTCTACTTCTTCGAGATTAGATGAGATATTTACTGGGTACATATTTTTTATGTACTCATACTATACTTATGTACTTAAATGTACAGGATCTGAGACAGGTGGATCCGGTTATCATTCTGGTGCGCGCACGTGAGCGAAGTTGGGACTTCTACGGTGAGCTGTTTTTCCCTCCATGTCGATCTGCAGCCGAAGAAGTCCTTCCTTTGTATTTTTGTTATTTTTTGTCTATTCATATTCAGACATTAGGATATTACGATATTCTTTTGGATGTGTATTCTACTAGTTGCCCGTAGTTTGTGATACCAGGTTCTGGCACACACTTGGTAGACGATTATTTTTGTGTACTTATATTATTCACAGTATTTCGTCCTTCTGGTTTAAATTTCAAGTCAAGTGTTTATTCCACTTATTTTTAATTAGAAGTAACATAAGAATTTTAGTAATGCTTCCGCATTGGCTTGCCTGGCAAGGGTTTCGGACGCCCTCATGACCCATTGTGGAATCGGGTCGTGACACCGGACTTCGCACGCAAGTCGAAGTGAGACAGAAAGAGGTTTTTAAGGCCTCGGAACGCAATCACATCTACTCAGTAGAATTTTCAGTGTATAGCTAATCAATCACTAATTTTTCTTACTGGTATTACTAATACACTTCTACTTAGTTTAATTCTCAATGTATAAGCTAATCAATCAGTAATAGTTCTTAAGAATACTATTAATAGACTTCTACTTAATTAATCTAATTATTAATACATGGGCTAAATCATTAATATTACTTAGGATACCACTAATACGCATCTACTTTCTGTAATTATCCATTTATAGGCTAATCAATCATTAACATTACTTAAGCATACCACTAATATGCATCTGCTTTATATAATTATCAATTTATAAGCTAATCAATCGCTAACATTTCTTGTTGATATTACTATTACACTCCTACTTAGTGTAATTCTTAATGCATAAGCTAATGAATCAGTAATAGTTTTTAAGATTATACTAATACATACTTAATTAGTATAATTATCAATGTATAGACTAATAATCACTAGCGTTACTTCAGAATACCATTAATATTACTTAACGATATCACTAATAAACCTCTACTTACTTTAATTATCAAACTAAAGATAAACAATCTCAAACATTTCTCACAAATATCATTAATACACTTCCATTTAGTGTATAATTATCAATGTATCGGCTAATCAATCACTAACGTTACTTATATAAGGATACCACTAGCTCACTAATTGTTAACGTTACTTAAGAACACCATGCATTAATACACTTCTACTTACAGTAATTATCAATTTATAAGATAAACCATCACTAATATTTCTTACGGAAATGACTAATACACGTCTTCTTAGTGTGTAATTTTTAATGTATAGGTTAATCTATGTAGTTAAGGATATGGCTGTCCAACGGGACGGGCCGGCCCATGCCGTCTCGTCCCGCGGCCCGTCCCCGTCCCGTCCCATCCCACTTCAAGTCAAATGGGATGGGCCAATGCGGGACGGGACGGGACGGCCATTTCGTCCCGTTTGTCCCGTCCCGTTTCGTCCCGCTTTGTCCCATCCCGTCCCGTACCGTCCCGCGTCCCACCAGATTTTTTTTTTTTTT